>VIAB01017910.1:32682-44480 GCA_009801035.1 Oophaga pumilio | reverse complement strand
TTCATTTTGGGAACCTTAAAAGGAAAGAACACCTAATATTAGCAGTTCACACGACATCTTACATGACTCTTTATTCCCATGTTCCTAATATCCTGGTGTTTATTACTCTGAAGATACTGGAAAGAACTAACCCAGATTTCATGCTTCCATCTCTTGGGCTTTTTCCACATAGTTTGCATTTTACCAAAGTCTGATCTCTCGGATCTCACAAGTAATATTTAGCAGCCCTGTGCACTTACATGCCGTAAATCACTGCCAGCAAAGAAAACTCCCACAGTAAAAAATGTTTCCTCATCCAAGAAGGTTTCCAAGTCCTGGCAAATCATAGTTGCAGAGTCTCCATGCTGTCCTGCAGGAAACACGAAATAACCCAGGGCAGTGATAAGAGGAGTCATATTCATATACACACAAAATATTTCTATCTTCCAAATTTTGTCTAACATTAAACGTTTTTTGCTTCTCAGAAGTGTAGATTTATTTGCAATTGACGTTCACTAAAATATTAGGAAATTAAGAAGCAAAACTTTCCATTGATCTTACACACTTGTTGACATAGCACACTTTTGTAAAGCCAATTTATAGGGGTTTTATAATCTGCCTCCTGGCTTTCTGCTTGGCCAGTGGATAGTGGGATCCTGAAGATTTGGCCCAAAGGCATGGTTGCACTGCTGAACTTTTATATAAACTCTATGAAATTGCTGCAAGAGGCGGCTTTTTCCTCTGAGGCACTGGAGAAGATCGGGGGCACTGAAGTAGTGCTTGCTCTAAAGCAAAAAGCTTGTAAGTGCATGCTTCTTGCCAGGAAACCGGCCACCTCTGGTAGACAGCTGAGGTGACTAGTAACTAGGCAAGGAACAGTTCACTATAAAATTAAAAATTCTTGTATTCTTGGAAACAGAGAGGATTTTTTAAAAAAAAGTTAATGTGCAAAATTGTTTGTTTTCACAAGTGCATTGCAATGTTAACCTTTTATCAAGATGAAACAACCTCTTCGAATTGATTGCACAAGTTGGATGAAACTTACGAGAGAAAGATGATGACAAACTATCCTGCTCTGGGACCTCTTTTGTGCTGAAACTCAGTAGCAAGTGTTCAATTTTCCAAAAGGGCTGTTTGTACAATGTGCTTTACCGATGTACTGGGTCCATTTTATGCTCTTTATAGGTTCTGCTTCCAAAACGTGCTAAAATAGAGGGAGACCTAAACAGTTGACCCCAAATATTGACTTAAAATGTCACTAATAGAGTGCTTCAAAATTGTTTTTCCAAAGCAGACCATCCCTTTAAAGTGGTTGTCTGGTCAAAATCAATAAGTCTGTAGTCACTCTGTGTGACTGCAGACTTATGAGTTCGCCCAGCGCACGCATTGTGAGCTGCAGTGATTTACCAGTTTCAGACCTGGGAATGGAGGATATGTATGAGTTATACATACCCCAGGTCAATGGGCGCAGCCTCGCTCCATAAACTTACATTGAGTCGAGGCAGCGCCCCGACCAGTGAAGTGGCGAGTCGGTGGCAGTGGCCGACTCGAGGGCATTGCCTTACTTCATACAATTGTGGGCGAGTGAGTGAGTCAGTCTGTGAGTGCAGTACAGTCATTGTGCACCTGTCTGAGTAAGAGCTTTCCAAAAATGCTGGTGACCCTGAGATGCAACAGTACGGTTGTGGGACCAATACCTACTATCAATAACTCCATGTATTTCCATGTTAAAATGGCAAAGGGTAACTCGCACCAAGTCCACCATGTTGGATTTGTGCCTGGTACCCAAGTGCTACAGTGTATCGGTGCCAACCACTGCTCCACCCATTAAACTGTTCATCATACATGGAACTTTAGAATAATTGTAATTTAGAAAACCACATTATAGAAAGGTCTCTGTGTACACCACATTCCAAATTATTATGTAAATTGGATTTAAGTGTCATAAAGATTTAATTTTTTGCTTTTCTTGGTTCATGGAAATCAATCTCAAACACCTGCGATAATTAGTTTGCCAACTGAGCCCAATTAAAGGAAGACTACTTAGGAAGAATGTTCCACATTATTCTGGAAGAAAAAGAATCTCTCTGCTGCTGAAAAGCGACAAATAGTGCAATGTCTTGGACAAGATGTGAAAACATTAAATATTTTACGAAGACTTAAGCATGGTCATCATACTGTGAAGAGATTTGTGGCTGATACGGAGCACAGAAAAGTTCATGCAGATAAAACATAATGAGGAAGGTGTCTGCTAGACAAATTCATCAGGTTAAAAGAGCAGCTGCTAAAATACCATAACAAAGCAGTAAACAGGTACTGGAAGCAGCTGGTGCCTCTCTGGAGTTCCTCAAACCTCAAGGTGTAGGATTCTCCTGAGCCTTCCCTAAACAGTGCTCACAAGGTGGTGGAGTCATGTTTTGGACTGGAGTCATTGGGAGAAAGTTGGTAGTCCCCTCTAGGGTACCTAAAAATGTGAAAATGATCTCAGCAAAGTATAAATAGTGTGACAAAGTCACTAGCAAGGTTCTGGAGGGGAGATGTGTTTGGCTGAGGTTCATGGCTTCAGTGATCTAAAAACCAAGATGCTTTTCTTTTAGCACACTAAGTGTTGCAAGGAGTTAACAGCCAATTTATTTAAAGGGCTGGGTTTTTTGTGAACAACCATAAAGTGGGCAAGAGGTTGTCCACCTTATCTCCACCCCAGGGTGTGGTCTGGGGCTTAAGTAGCTGGCCTCCAGAGGCAGTGAATGTTTAGTGTCTGGAGGGGAACACTTAAACCTGAACTGTGGGTCCTGTTAACCCTGAGCAGGCTGATTCCCGATAGCAGAAGGACAGTGTTTTGTGCCACCATTTTGTTTTGCTGTTTTTGCCCAGAGGGCCGTGTTTATTTTTCCTTCAGTTTAGTTTATCCTGCACCTAATAAACCAAGGACATTCTTAAAGAGACAGTGTTTCCGGATTTACCTCTGTGTACAGCTGAGTGAGCTGATCCGCCACAGGAGTTTCTGACTTACTACTTTCTTCCATAGTTCAAAAAGTAGAGCTGTATCATGTGTAGAAAAATCATTTTCATGCATGACCATATACCATGTCATGTTGTGAATAATAGCTCTGAGTCATTTGTTGATATGGGCTTAAAAGGAGAGAAACTCATATCTAGAAACGTTGGAGTATCCTCAAGCAAAAGATCCATGAGGGTGGTAGGCAGTTCTCATCAAAACAGCAGCTCTGGAGGCTATTCTGGAAAGAAATTTAAAGGGAATCTGTCACCCCAATTTTGGAGTATAAGATGCGGCCACCGCCATCAAGGTCTTATCTACAGCATTCTGTAATGCTGTAGATAAGCCCCCGATGTTACCTGGAAGATGAGAAAAACAAGCTAGATTATACTCACCCAGAGGCGGTCCGCCGTCCGGTCGGGTATGATGGGTGTCGCGGTCCGGTTCGGCGCCTCCCATCTTCTAGCGAAGCCATCCTCTTCTCTGCATCCCATCGCGGCGCAGGCGCACTGCTCTGCCCTGGTGAGGGCAGAACAGAGTACTGCAGTGTGCAGGCGCCGGGAAAGGTCAGAGAGGTCCGGCGCCTGCGCACGGCAGGACTCAATACTCAGTACTCCAAAAATGGTGTGACAGATTACCTTTAAGCAGAAACTATCTAAAAATGTACAAGTTCAATGGATGTTAGAACTGTGAAGGTGATATGAAAGAAGAGTCCCATGTTAACATGTAAATTGGCCTGTTAAGATGTTTTTGATTGAAAAGCTTTTTTCAGCAAATGGGACCTCTAAATGCTGGAAATTAGGCAAATGACCTTTTTCAGTTCTTTATAACCTATAAAATGTTTGCAAACTATGTCGTGTATAATAATTTGGAACATTATTTTGAGGGTTTTTTTCTTTTTTTTTTAGTTCTGAACAATATACTATTATTGTTGCGAAGTTTGTTCACTAAAATGTGATTTATTCTCTAACAGTTGATAGTTTGAACATTATACTAACTCATTTGCATCGACCATTTGGGAAAATCAGAGAAAAATAGCATTTGTATAATACTTTTTGAACTCGGTGTACATTAACAGTCATACAGCTGTGCTCAAAAGTTTACACTACCGGTCAAAAGTTTAGGGTCACCCAGACAATTTTGTGTTTTCCATGAAAACTCATACTTTTATTAATCAAATGAGTTGCCAAATGAATTTAAAATATAGTCCAGACATTGACAAGGTTAAAAAAAAAAGATTTTTATTTGAAATAATAATTTTCTCCTTAAAACTTTGCTTTCGTCAAAGAATGCTCCCTTTGCAGCAATTACAGCATTGCAGACCTTTGGCATTCAAACAGTTAATTTGTTGAGGTAATCTGGAGAAACTTCACCCCATGCTTCCAGAAGCCCCTCCCACAAGTTGGTTTGGCTTGATGGGCACTTTTTGCATACCATACGGTCAAGCTGCTCCCACAACAGCTCAATGGGGTTGAGATCTGGTGACTGTGCTAGCCACTCCATTACAGGTAGAATACCAGCTGCCTGCTTCTTCCCTAAATGGTTCTTGCATAATTTGGAGGTGTGCTTTGGGTCATTGTCCTGTTGTAGGATGAAATTGGCTCCATTCAAGTGCTGTCCACAGGGTATGGCATGGCGTTGCAAAATGGAGTGATAGCCTTTCTTAGTCAAAATCCCTATTACCTTGTACAAATCTCCCACTTTACCAGCACCAAAGCAACCCCAGACCATCACATTACCTCCACCATGCTTGACAGATGGTGTCAGACACTCTTCCAGCATTTTTTCAGTTGTTCTGTGTCTCACAAATGTTCTTCTGTGTGATCCAAACACCTCAAATTTGGATTCGTCTGTCCATAACACTTTTTTCCAATATTCCTCTGTCCAATGTCTGTGTTCTTTTGCCCATATTAATCTTTTCCTTTCATTTAAGCCAGTCTTAAATATGGCTTTTGTTTTGCCAATCTGCCCTGAAGGCCAGCATCCCCAAATCGCCTCTTCACTGTAGATGTTGACACTGGCGTTTAATGTGTACTGTTTAATGAAGCTGCCAGTTGAGGACCTGTGAGGCGTCAATTTTTCAAACTAAAGACTCTAATGTACTTGTCTTGTTGCTCAGTTGTGCAGCGGGGCCTCCCACTTGTCTTTCTTCTCTGGTTAGAGCTTGTTTGTGCACTCCTCTAAAGGGAGTACTACACACCATTGTATGAATTCTTCAGTTTCTTGGTAATTTTTTGCATGGAATAGCCTTCATTTCTAAGAACAAGAATAGACTGTCGAGTTTCACAAGAAAGTTATTTTTTTTGGCCATTTTGAGAGTTTAATGGAACCAACAAATGTAATGCTCCAGATTCTCAACAAGCTCAAAGGAAGGTCAGGTTTATAGCTTCTCTAATCAACCAAACGGTTTTCAGCTGTGTTAACATACTTGCACAAGGGTTTTAAAGGGTATTTTAACCATCTATTAGCCTTCTTACACAGTTAGCGAACACAAAATACCATAAGTACACTGGAGTGATGGTTGTTGGAAATGGGCCTCTATACACCTATAGAAGATATTGCATTACAAACTAGACGTTTGCCGCTAGAATAGTCATTTACCACATTAACACTGTATAGAGTGTATTTCTGAATCATTTAATGTTAGCTTCATTGGAAAAAAAACTGCTTTTCTTTCAAAAATAAGGAAATTTCTAAGTGACCCTAAACTTTTGACCGGTAGTGTATGTTCCAAACTCAGATCAACAATGAAAACCATACCCCAGTTCTAATTAAAGTAATGCAGGTCAAAAGAGTTTTTTTACAAAAATAACAATTTTTATTACAAACAAACTAGTGTACATACCCCGGCAGAATTTTTGCTTTCTTGGCCGTTTTTCAGAGAATATGAATGATAACACCAAAACTTTTTCTCCCCTCATGGATCCCAGAAACTCACTCAGCTTTTATGCGCACACACTGTTTCCAAGCAAACAGGTCACAGGTGAGAATTTTACCTTTAGTAGCCATTCAAACCCATTTGTGTCAACTTCTGTGCATGTTATCAGGCCAAAATCACCAGGGTATGTAAACTTTTGATCAGGGTCATTTGGATGTTTTGGGTTGTCATTATGGTTTAAAAAGAGAAAACACAGTAGTTTGACAATAAATGGCTTCTCCCAACCACTAACCATGAGTGGAGAAAAAGTTTTGGTGTTATCATTCATATTCTCTGAAAAAAGGCCAAGAAAGCAAAAATTCTGCTGAGGTATGTAAACTTCTGAGCACAACTGTATTTCAAATATCTGCAATAATATATAATATAAAGCCAGGCAATCATTGTGATACTTTTAATCCCAGAATCACAGGACAGATAATCCATGTAATAAAGTTGATTGCTTTGGCATAAACAAAATGTGCCATGACATCACTAGAAAGTAATGGAGTTCTTAAAAAAAAGGCAATAAAACATGATATATCAGACCGTCTTAGGAAAATGTATCTGTGGTTATGAGAATCTCCAGCCTTCTAGTCTCTGTTCCAAAATATGAAGCTCCCCTAAGACGAAAGACTAATAAATCACGATGTCCTTTAATTACTTCTAATATTGATTAATAGGAGGACTCAGCACATGTGAACATGAGCTCATACGCTACACAAGGGAACGCTAACAGTTTGTTACAAACATTTGGTGCTCAAAATGTTCCCCTATCTGAGTTCTGCAGAGTAAAAAAGAAGAATTGTCGAGATTTCAGATAAACAGTGTCCATGATCTAACACAATATTTCCATTACATATTGCAGGGGCTCCTTCCTCCCGCTGATACAAAGTGATCGACTGTTTTTCTTGTATATTTCGGTATACATAAATACATAGATATAATTTTTCTTCATTATAATGCAAATCACCTGAGAAGCTCTGGAAAAAACCCACTAAACAAGAGAGAAATTAAAACAGCTGAATTATGAATGTAGCTCTGGAGTGTGTGCTGAAAGCTTAATCTGGTATGGTTATGGGATACCAGTATCTATCTCTGTTATAGCCACCATTTTATACCCTCTCGTTTGCATTTACACATACATTCACCTCAGTAAGGGTATGTTTCCACGGTCCGGAAACAGTCCGGATTAGCTGCATGTTTGACGCTGTGCGTTGGCGCAGCGTCAAACACGCAGCGTCCAGATGTTACAGCATAGTGGAGGGGATTTCAAGAAATCCCATCTCCACTATGCTGCAAAACACGCAGGCGGAAGACCTGCGTTTCCGGACATGCGGCGCGTCTTTTCAGACCGCAGCATGTCCTATTCCCTTGCGGCGACCCTGCGTTGCCGCAAGGGAAATAACACAGGGCTATGTAGCCCTGCGGTCATTCCGGATGTGTTCCGGATTTGTTCCATGAACACATCCGGAATGAGCGCGCGTTAAAAAGGGGCGGGGCTTTGGGCGGAGCGGACTTTCCGCTCCGTCCAAAGCGCTGTGTTTCCGGACCATGGAAACACAGCCTTACAGTTCATAGATCATACTCTAACATGTGGTCTAAAAATCAACTATGTAATGACTTTTAACTTTTCCATTAAAGTTAGTCTTAATTGTGATGTCTCTACAACTGAAGTTGTGTCCTACTGTATACAATCTTCATGGGCCCTGATTGTGATGTCACCACATCTGTATCTGAATTAGAGCAAAGCTGGCCACACACACCAGATAGCCGTCGGCCAAATGATGCTTTGTCCAATTGTTTGGCCTAAATATATGGCTTATCTCCAGGAGAATAAAGATATCGGCAGACTCAAATCAGACATGCCTGACTGTCATCTCTCCCAGCGATCATTTGGCTGGGGCCCCCCATACACATTAGAGTGTTGGCTGATCCCGTCTAAATCAGCAGGTTTGTCTGAGATTAGTCTCATGTGTATGGTGGCTTAAGTGACAGCGGGATGCTTTGTCTAGAGAGGTTGACTGAGTACAAGAAGTTATACCCCTCTGGTCCATGATGAAAATGTTATTCTTTCTCATTCTCGTTTTGTTTTGTTATTTAACGGCTTTTTGCTTGATTGATGAACGATATGTAGGAAGATCAGTTTTGCCCAAGCCTAGTTAGGTCTACTAGGGTATTCTCCACCATTATCCTGATTGTATCAAGCCATTTGATTGATGGTTTTCCTCATCACCTTGTTTCTTCTATACTTCTTGATGTCCTTCTCCGTATGATGTATCCAATGTAGGCAAGTCGTATCTTGGTGATCCTTGCTTCGAGTGACATGTCCGGTTTCATTTATTCCAAAATTGATTTGTTAGTTCTTCTTGCCATTCATGGTATTGATAACATCCTTCTCCAGCACTTCATTTCTAAGTTGTCAATTCTTCTTCGGTCTCATTTCTTTTTTGTCCAAGATTCTAATCCATATATTACCACAGAAAAGGCCAAACAATATATGAGCCGTGTCTCCGTCACCAGTGACATTCTCAATTTACTACTGGAGAAAGTAAAAATCTCTAGCAGATGTAGTGTAGCGGGATTGGTACAGTGCGACAGATAGGCAGGGACCACAGAAAGTTCAACATAAAAGTGTCTTTATTTTCAGATTCACATAAACAGAAGTTATATCCTCTAATTCGCATCCGGGTTTCCACAAATAGTCTTTGTTCCAACCCGTTGCAGTGGGCAATGGCACCGCTGTAACTCCTAGGTGCGTCAGCCGCTGTGAATTCCCTGGCTCTGTGTTGGCTTCACACAGGCCTGGGTTGCACAGAGCCTCCTGCTCTGCAGCGTGCAACACTCCAAACTGACACACCCAAAGCCAAACTGAGAGATAAAATGGAATCATGGCCATAGAGCCACTTCCAAAACCGGGAGTGGATTTGCCCCACTATCAAACCTGCAAATCCCTCTAAAAATAAAAGCCCTTGTTGGGTTTTCCTAAAAATCTGACTAGCTCAACTATTTGGACCCAATTCACACTTCCTTTTCTTTTGCCTTGTGATTCTCAGGCGTTCTGCTGAAAACACAAGGCGCTCCAGCGGGTTTAATATGACTCTGTCCTGGGGGACATATATCGACCCTCATATATGACTACCTCACACAGATATGACTCTGGCAAGACACTGGTCTGGCATCTATGTTAGTTCTCAGTTGCAATGAAATGCAGGAAACTCCGGTCACAGGGGAGCGCAAAGGACACAGATGAGAAAATTAAAATTTTTTTAAATTTTTTTTCTTCGTTTATTTAAATCCACAACGCGTTTCGACGGAAAAGCTCCATCTTCATCAGGAGGCAATGTACAAAAAGTGGGCAGGGGAAAGTATGTAAAAGAACACCAACCAATGAGATACAAGGAGCAATTATGCAAATCACACGATCAGCTGGGATTCAGGACACAACACAGTTTTAAAAAAGACAATGTAAAACATTATAAAACCAAAAATATAAACATATAAAAAAATAATAAAAGAACTGGAACGACTATTATATGACTTTTTTGATAATAAGGTTTAACCCCTCAGGCACCAGTGTGCCAAGTTTAAAAATCCAATAACTCTCTCTTCTTATTAAACTGGTATAACGATCAGTCAGATCAAATGGTATCTGATCTATGATGGTGAGCTTTAGTGAGCTCAGATCCTTGTTATGCACTACGAGAAAATGTTTTGACAGGCTATGCATTAAACATCCATTCCAGATGCTTTGCCGGTGTTTATTCATCCTTGCATGCATAGCCTGTATCGTCCGCCCGACATACTGCAGCCCACAACCACATTCAATCAGATAAACCACGTAGCTAGAATGGCAATTTACATGGCAGTTAATTTTATAACTGGTGCCCGTGGTGTGTGACCGAAATTCTTTCACTCCATTGCTAATAGAACCGCAACATAAACATTTAGCTGCTTTACACGCAAAGCAGCCCGGATTGAGATGAGGATGAAGACTCCCGGATTACGTTCCTAGGGGCAACGAGGTTACAAAGAGTACGATTTTTTCTGAAAATGGTTCTGGGGAGCGCAGGAATATGCGTAAACAGAATTGGGTCCCCTTTCAATATAAACCAATATTTTTTCAGGAGGTTTCGTACGACCCCATGTGATTGGTTGAAGGTAGTTATGAAACTCCATTTAATAAAATCGGGGGATTCAGTAGACCTATTATTCTTATTTTTAATTTGCTCAATGCATTCTTTTTGTGTGAAGGCTCTAGCCCTCTCGAACGCATCACAATCCAATTTTTTAGGGTACCCTTTACTCTTACAAAGATGTTTCAGGATATCAGCTTCTTTAAAGAAATCACTGTCTGTTGTACAATTCTTCCTATTCCTCCAGTACTGTCCATAAGGGATATCTGAGATCCAATTAAAAGGTGGCCGCTACTGAAACTTAAATAACTGTTTACGTCAACCCTTTTAAAATGCGTCGAGGTTGAAAAGTTTCCTGCATTTCATTGTTTTTCCTCACTTGAGGCCCCCGGCAGGAGCTGCATTGGACCCCTCTCAATATATGTCTCTGTTGACTGCCAGCATGGCGCTCTGTCAGCTTGTCTTCCTTGCATTTATTTGTAGTACTCAGGTGCAGACAGACATGGGTCCTTGTCCGACACTTCAATGCCAGTATCCTTGCCGCCTCTGAAGTCTCATGACATTCTAGGAGCCTTGTAAATGCCAGAGGCACCCTGGATGCTAACATTCGAGTGCCGATTGAGGAAGTTTGAAGAACCCTCGTCAAACTGCCACAGAGTGCCAATGTAGATGTAACAGGTTGTAGGATGCAGTGACGGACAGGAGACAGAGCAAGGATTAACAAATTTAATTAACAGTGGGATACTCCACGCAGGGAGATAAACAGTTAAACAACGGAATAGGCAGTTCAAATGCAAATAATATGTGGGGTAAAGGAGCAGTAGCAAGAATAATGGCAGTTCTTTTTGGGGTCAACTTAACCTGTCAGTAGATCCTCAGAGCCGTGGATGTTGCAGAGCGGGTGATGGCATCAACAATGGCTGGCGTGATGCTTGACTGATGAGGTCCTGCAGGCAAAGAGGAATTGTCTTCTGGCTGCAGCGTCTGGCGTCTGATACCTTCTGCTGAGTCCTTAGTCCATATACTGACGTGGCCGGGAGAGTATAGGCCACCGCACGGTTTGAGCCCAACGTGACCTGGCAGATATGCACCTGGGGGGGTATAGGGCAGATGGCGGTCCCACACCTGGCTTCTTTTGGGTGTTACGCGAACAGTACTCATGGGCCCGAGGTGATTGGCTCCTTGCGTGGTGACCAACGGGCAATCTGCACGTCTCTCCTCACTGTCTCTGCTAACGGCGGCGGGGAGGCTAGGGCGCCGGCCTGCGCTGTACCTGTGTCTTCCCGCCAGATCTGACTGTTTCCGCTCGCTCTGTGGTTGCAAGTGTTTAGCCACACCCCCTGCCTCTGGATACAAAGATTGGTCCGGGTTCTTAAGCTTTCCCCCGAACAACAGAGGAGACAGCCCCGACATTTCCAGACCTGGCGCAGAACAGGTACTCTCAGCACTGTTCTTCTTCTTACATAAACACTGAATCTAGACCTGTGCATCCAGACAGCTCTTCGCCTTGCGTCTCATAAATTTTGAAGGAGTCACGATTTGATGCGACATAGTTTTTTAAGCTGGTCAGTGACGCTGCAGCAGGGTTTAGATCGAGTTTTGCGTGTTGTAGATTTTTACTAGTTGCATCTGTTCTTTGCAGGATATCATTCCAGAAGGTGGTGTTAATACCAATTTCAAGCTGATTCATTTGTCTTAACAGTTCTTCTGCTTCACACTGTACACAGCTTTTTTCTTCAAAGTCATCAGCTTCACCTCTGGATCTTCAGTG
>VIAB01017907.1:14030-26127 GCA_009801035.1 Oophaga pumilio | reverse complement strand
GCATCGGCGCCGGGGAAGCAGCTGTACAGTAAGTGCTGTTCCCCGGCGGTAGGTGCTGAAGATGCTCTCGTCAGTCTCCCCGCTCTGCCGGCGGTCAGCACGAGCAGGGGAGATTGATGAGAGCAGGTAGGGGCTTTTGGGACTATTACTCCCATCATCCAACACCTGCTGCCATCTTTCTGACTTTAATATAAGGCCGGGATCACACAGGCGAGGTATAGGGCCCAGTCTCGCATGTTAATTCCCGGCATTGCCGCCGGCCTCGGGAGTGGGGTATGCGGCCGCATAGCAATACATGGAGCCGCACACTCCGCTCCTGAGTCCGGGAATTAACATGCTAGACTCTGCCATATTCCTTGCATGTGTGATCCCGGCCTAACTCTCATCAGTCTCCTTTGATCGCCGGCAGGGGAGAATGAGAGACGTCTTCCGGCACCTGCTGCTGGGGAACAGCACTTACTGTGGCGCTTCTTCCCTGGCGGCCGTCAGTGTGGTTCTGATGCGGCACACGGTTGCCACACATGTGCCGCAAAAATCACATTCACAAAACACTGACACGGACCCAGGTACGGACTGGGGCTGAAATTCGGCCCTGGCATTTGAGATCACACAGGCCCATGATGTCCCCGTCCCCAAGCACCAGATGAGACATATTACTACTAATATCACCCTGGATGGAGGAAAGGAAGATTTACTACAAGACCTATATTTATAATGCTGGCTGTGGCTGCTGGGGTAAGTGACGGAGTCAGCGACTTTGTGCTCAGTCACAACTTTTTTTGATGCAAAAGTACAACTTGTCCTGCAAAAAATGAACCCTCCTGCGTCTATGTGGACGGAAAAATGAAAGCGTTACGGCACTGGGAAGAAAGGGAGCAAAAAACAAAGACGGAAAAATTGCTGCATCAGGAACATCAACCAAATGCAAAGAAAAAAAAGCACCATGTGAATGACATTTTAGAAATCTATTTTATTTAGCTATTAAAATGTTTTTGTTTCTGCACAAAAAACTTAAAAGGCACAGAAAAAAAGGCTACATGTGAACAAGCCCTTAGGAGCAGTAATGGATCCCTCATTTCCAACCTCTTAGATGCTGCGGTCATTATTGACAGCAGCATCTAAACGGTTAACCTGCTGTGATCAAAGCTCATCAGTTAGAGGGTGAGGGCAGCATGGAGCTGTCAGCACCTGAGCCCAGTCCCTGCACACAGTGCGGATATCCACTGAATCCTGGGCTCAGTAGTCCTCCCCCTCAGGCCCTGGTAACTAGGGGCACAGTTATGTCCATAGCAACCAATCACTGCGCAGCTTTCATGTCCCGAGTGCTTTTACTACGATGAAAGCCCTGATGTGAGTGGTTGCTATTGGACAGCACAATTGTTGTCATTTGCGACAGTTTTACCGTAAGTGCGGCAGGGGCTGGCCCTATACTGGATGTTCGGGTCGTATATAGGGTGCGCTATGGCTTCCTTTGCCGAACAAAGCCGCCGCTTTGCCCACACTCTTGCCCTCACTTCTGCCGCGTGATGACGTCATCTCGACGAGCCGCCCTCGCTTAACGCTACGCTGACGTCGTAGGGGCGGGGCTTCCTCACAACGCTGGCTTTTTCAGCGGCGGCTGCGGCGCGCGAGTGTCTGCGCTGGAACTTTGGGCGGAATACGGTTGGAGGAGAAAATAACCGACTGGTCACGGTAAAAGGGAGACTGAGCGCCATCTTTAAGCTGCGCCATAGAAGCGGGGCTTCCCGGCTTTTTCTGTTTTCTCCTCTAAAGGCAGCCTGGAGCTGCTGGAAGCGTCCAGGACCTGGTGAAGTACTTGCTTCCAGGCCTTCCTGACACTATGGCCGGCATACCGCCTTACAGATACCCCCAGGCTGCGAGTAGTATGGCCGCCAACATGGCATCGGCCTACAGATCCTCCGAAAGCTCCACTCCTGACACCAGCAATATGGCCGCCGGCGTAAATCCGCTACATACACGGCCTGAAGGCTTCCAGTCCTGCCCTCCTGCAGCAAATCCTCGCCCGCCTCCTACCATGGTGACCATGGAATACTTCTGCCCACGTCTTGAGATCGGCGTTTCCGAGCCGGTGCTGGTGACCCAGGTATTGAACCCTCATCGCCTCTTTTGCCAGCTCCGGAGCATGTCTCACGAAATCCAGCGCCTCTCAGAGAGCATGCACCAGTATTACGAAGTCCAGCAAAAAAGCTGCGGAGACCAAGCGACGCGATTCTCGCTGGCGTTGGGGCAGCCCTGTGCGTCTTGCGGCGAAGATGGCCGATGGCACCGCTCGTTGCTGCAGGAGTTCTTCCCGGAAAAACAGCAAGCTCAGGTCATCCATGTCGATTGGGGTAAAAAAGAAGTCCTACCGGCGAACCGCCTGCGAAACCTCGCCCCCGATTTCTTCCGTTTGCCCGTGTTTACATTCCCTTGCACGATGTATGGCATTTCCAACGGCGATTTCAACTGGGACCCGATGCTTGTATCCGATGTGCGCGCTTTGCTTCTTCAAAGGCATGTGGTCGCCAAGATCGAGTGCTACAATTTCTTCGAACATTTGTACGTGGTCGACCTCTTTGCTGAAGATGGCATGAACCTCAATGGCTTAGTTAGGATGCGGTCGCAGATCCTTAGATCAAGCCAGGTGAACGTGACCACGACGGAGCTGCCACCTGAGAATATGAAAATTCCTGCAAAAAACACTCAAGTTACTCCCTATAATCCCAGATATCCTCCAGTGGAACTTAAGACGGACATCTTCGAAGATGCAGTAGTGGAGTTTGTCATCGACCCTTTCAATTTTTGGGTTCGAATTGAAAAATTTGCGGTGAAACATAAAGAAATGATCACCGGGATGACATTGCTGTATTCCCAAGCCTCCAAATTGGAAGGTATCATAACCGAGCCAAAACCAGGACAGCTATGCTGCGTTCGATTTCAAGATTTGTACTACCGCGCTGAAGTAATATCCATCGATACTAAGAAGCAGGTGAAAGTATACTTTCTGGATAATGGGATGCTGGAGACAGTGGACTGGTACAATGTTAAGGAACTGCCGGCAGGATTTTCTAAACTTCCAGCATTGGCTAATAGGTGCTGCCTTGCTGACACGTACCCTCTGGAAAAAACCTGGAGTCAGGATGCCATCCTAGCTTTTAAAGTGGCAGTCGCTGACAAAAAACTAGTCCTTTACGTGGTATCAAAAGATACGGATGAGTATACCATAGAGGTCATTGATAAATCCAGGATTCAGGAGACCAGCGTGGGAAAAATACTTGCAAAATTAGGACTTGCAAGGTTTGAGGAAGTTGATTCCATTCACAGCCATGCCAGCAACGGGAAAGATGCCCACGTTGAGTCGAGTAAGACTGCTTTAAATCCGGCTGCATCAGATCAAGCATCCAAGGGTCAGAAGACCGCTGCTGCGGATCCCATTGAAGAAAATGCAGAGACTTTGCTCTTTTCTCCCTTTGAAGAACAGTTATTTGAACCCGGCAGAACAATCGAGATTGTGGTGTCAAATGTTGACCATCCTGGATATTTTTGGTGTCAGGATGCTGCCTCTAAACAAGACCTTCACACTTTGATGAACGATATACAGAACCATTGCGTGTCGACAAATAGTCCATATAGAGGTGACTCATTTGCCTGCCTGGCAAAAAGTACATGGAATAGAATGTGGTACAGAGGATTCATCACCGAGGATCTGGTAAACCTGTCACAAACATCTACCGTTGAGGTCTTATATGTGGACTATGGCAATCGAGAAACAGTCCCTGTTGCGAATCTCCGTGCCTTAAACAGTGAATTTTTCCTATTAAAGGCCCAGGCATTTAGGTGCAGTGTCTACAATATCATTACGCCTTCTGGGAATGATCCTTTTGTTTGGGATAATAAAGCCACTAAGGTTTTTCTGGATTTTGTTCATAATGCCTCCAAGCGGTCCGAATTCCACTGTTTAGTTTACGCAACTGCCAACCTGGATAATGAGCTGTTTAATATCGTGGATCTGACTACCCCATTTTCCAGTGCTTGCGATACCTTGGTGAAAAGTGGTTATGCAACAGCGCTTCATCACTCAAGCCTGGCACCGTCTGTACAGCTTCACTCCTACTACTATTCGATGCACGGAATTAAATGCGGGAATGAAGAGGAGATCTATATCAGGCATGTCGACTCTTCTTTAATGTTTTACGGGCAGCTAACCAGAAGCGGTAAAACCATAAAGCAGATTTTATCAACTATCACAAAGTTTATAGACAAAGCACAAAAGAGAAAATTGCCCCCTATCAATGGAGCTTTGTGTCTGGCAAAGTCCCGGGACCAGCGGTGGTATCGCGGTCTTATTCTGTCCAAGGATGAAAGTAACCAGATATTCTTTGTTGACTTTGGAAACACTGAAAAAGTTTCAAATAAGAACCTGTTACCGATTCCGTCTACTGAATGCGAACTTTTAATGGTGCCAATGCAGGCAATAAAATGTTCTTTGCCAGATATCCCAACAAAGATTCCTACAGAAATCGTATCCTGGTTTAAAGATGTTGTTTTGGGTAAAGCCTTGAGGGCGCGGATTGTTTCCAAAGATTCTGCTGGAAAGCTATTGGTAGAACTGTACGATGGTGACTGGCAAATTAACAACACCCTCAAAAGCAAATTGGGTTTGAAGGTTCCAAAAGAGAAGTCTGATCATCTGGCACCTGATCAGTTCATGACAATCCAGCAGGATCATTTCACAAAATTGCCTGATAATGCAAGCAACGTTCAACGAAGCAGTTCTTTATCTGTAGGTAAAACTGTTAAAAACAGAGAATCCAATTTTCATAGCCATTCAGAGATGGGTCGAGAACCGGAACCATCAAGTTACAGAAGAAACCCAACCGTTCAAAATAAAGTGGAAAATAAAGATTGCAATACATGTCTTAATGACTTAAGTTCTCAAAAAAAGACCAAAAATGTCCCTAGAATTTCAACTAATGGTTCTTATCATGAGCGAGACCCCAAACAAGGTGGAAACAAGACCTCTTCAGAAAAACAGGCCTCAGCAATTCCATCATCTGAACACAAATCTCAAGCAAAACCACCTGTGGTGACGTTAAGGGATATTCCCATTAGGAAAGTTTTCCCAGGGATGAAAGAACATGTATACGTTTCCCAGATCAACTCTGTTTTTGACTTTTTTGTGCAGGTTGCTGAAGACAGTAGGCTGGATGAGATATCTGACATTTTGAACAGCAAAATTAGTTCATTTGAGGACCTCGGGGATGATGATGTGAGCAAGGGAAACGTTATTTGTGCTTGTTTTCCTGATGACGGACTGTATTATCGAGGAGTGGTGAAAGGAAAGACCAAGCAAGGGTTAAGCGTAGAGTACATCGACTACGGGAACGTTTCTGTTATCTCTCACTGTAAGAACTACAGACTCCCACAGAAGTGTCTCTCCATTCCCATAATGAGCATTCACTGCTCGTTGAATAAACCTGAGAACGCATTGTCCGCACCCAACCTGGAGGAGATGCTGGCAGAGTTTTCCAAAAGAACCAGCGATATTCTAGATTGTGAGTTTCTGAAACAAGATGGTCTGAAGTGGGACGTCATTCTTAAAGACAACCTGGATTGCATTAATGACCTACTGATTGGAGAGCAGAAAAATGTTGAGGCGAACAGAATGGTCATGAAGATTGCGAGGGAGGAGGAATCTTCTTTTCAGTCCTTTGCTTGGAATTTGCCACCAACTGGAGAATCCATAAAGGTGTATATCAGTACAGCAGATGGCCCTGAATGTTTCTGGTGTCAGCCATTGTCGGCAGATATGGACACTTTAGCATCACAAGTTCAAATGGCTGGAGAACAGTATGTCAAGAATGACGAGTTTATTGGTGCCCTTAAGATCGGCAGCCCTTGCAATGTCATGTTTAGCGAGGATCACAACTGGTACAGGGCTATAGTTACCAAAACAGAGGCAGATCTGGTGACCGTCAGGTTTATCGACTACGGTAACGAAGACTCGGTGGGGCGAGACCAAATCCGGCAACTTCCTGAATCCTTGGTAAACTTGCCTCCCCAAGCTTTCTTGTGCTGCCTGGCGAACTTCGATATGAAAGAGGGAAGCTGGAGTTCAGAAGGCAAACACTATTTTTATGAGAGGTTTACCGAAGATGCGCTGGAATTAACTGTTTGTGAAGTGCAAGAAAGCGGATGGTGCCAGATACCGATGGCAATTGTAACCATTAAATATAAAGAAATAAATATTATCGAAGAAATGAAAAACTTTTGGCAAGGCGTACACAGTATGGACCTAGAGCCGGACGACCTGAGCACCATAGACTTAATGAAAGCCAGTGAACCTCACACAAGTCTTGCTGAAGAACGCACCATACAGAAGAATATGATGAGCGATGACATCTACCCCCATCATGGCGAAGAGCAAGAAAGTGCAACAGGTGGGTTTAAAGGTGAGATGAACTCGTTCTTGTAAGCTAATCCTAACTAGTTTTTTTTTTTTTGTATATTGTTTATGTAGATCACACATGATTTAAACTTAGTATTCAATGTTGGTACAGATTAGTACCAATCTCCTATCGTAAGAAACTCACCAAAGCCAGATTCCTAGAGCCCCGTATGAATGGAGGACTGTTATGTGCAACTCTGCACCATTCATCCTCAATGGGACTGCCGAAGATAACCAAGCTGTACTATCCTTGGATTTGGTGGGGTTCCCAAAGTTGTTTGAACAAACCCTTAAGTGTTTATTTTTCTCACTTATTCCCTGTTGTCAGCCTTTTCAGTTTTGGGCAGTAGCTGACTAGTGTTTGTCAAGTCAGATTTTGACTGGGAAACCAGAAAAAAAGCTGCTCGCAAGCACGTTATCCTAAAAAAAGCACCTGTGCATATATTCACCTAATATTTACTAGTCTTTGTCTCTCGCTTTCTTTGTCTCTCGCTCTCTCACCCTCTCTGTCTCTCGCCTTCTCTCTGTCTCTCGCCCTGTCTTTCTGTTTCTCTTTTAGGTTTGCGCCTTATTTTACCAACAACTTATATTTAGTTCCACTTTTTGCATTATATTGATTGATTTTGTTTTGTAACAGACAACATGGACTTGTGTTGTGAAGAACATGATGACCTGAATGAAGACGTCTTGGATCATGCTGCTCAGAGGGATGGGGTGCCGCAGGGCAAAAAGGACTTTGGTAATGCACTTTCAGTTTTGTTTTGCTTTTTTTAATCCTAAGGGGGGGCTTCTCTGGTTGGGTTGGGTAAGGGGTCCGTCAATCGGCACTTGATGTCCATTTACAGTGCACGATTACCGTGAAGCTAAGCACTCTCGTTTTTCACGAGGCTGACGACTTATCTGACCATCGCCCTCTGAGAACAACGGCAGCCTATGTGTACTGAAGGAAATCTTAGTGTTCGTTGACTACACATCTGAAGTGCAGTCTTCCTGTGTGAACAGGCTAGTAAATGATCGGCAGATATATTGCCGGTCAGCAGTCTGTTAATACTGCGCATCGTGAGGTTGACTGTAAACCTTTGAAACCTGCACAGCTCCTTTCAATAACCAGCTGCCGCTGACGTGTACTGCAGATCAATCCCTATTCAAAATGACGGCGCTATTCAGCAGTACCTGCCAGTGAACACCACGCACTGAACAGAGCTGCGGACCTAATAACATCTGATTGTTGCGGGTGCCGGGTGTCAAACCCCACCCATCTGGTATAGATAGACAAGTTGTTAATATCAAATGCCCAGAGAGCCCCTTTAAGGTGCGGGCACAATAGGTGATCAGCGGTACACTACTTTCTTTTCCTCAGAAGGCGGATGTCATGCGAAGGAAGAGTTGTGTGTCCTAAATTTGAAAATTTGCCGACTACTTTTGTTTTCCTAGGAGATCCACCATCTCTAGAGGTGTCCGCCATCCGCATATTGCTTTCATTTATATAATGCGGAGTAGAGAGAAAAAGCTGTTGGCCAAACTAGCATACGGCCAACTCGAACACTTAGTACGATAGATCGGGACGTCTGTGTAAAAGAGATGTAGCATATGACACGGCACTTCTCCATGTTAATGAGCATTGTGTAATACTTTTAAAAAAGGAGTATGCTGGAGCAGAAGCAGCTTTTTAAAGGTTTGTTTTTTTTGGATACTGATGACCAATCAATATTGGATATCAATATTAAATCGGAGGGGGTCAGTCTACTGCACATCCACTGCTACTTGACTGAATCTGCAGTACTCCACTGCGATCACGAAAGTGGATAGAGCTGTGTAACTGAATACATCCGGCCGACTAAGGGGATCAATAGATCTTGGAATAATAATAAGTTCCACAATTGGGTGCATTTAAAAAAAAAAAAAGTGCTCCTGTTGTGTAATATCTGTGTCTGACCGTGCAGGAACATGGTCGGCATCGGAGGAAGCAAAAGAGAGAACACACAAGCTGCTTCTGTCTGTGAGGTAGAACATGTTCTGTCAGTCAGGGAATTGTTTTACCTCACAGAAAGAAACGTATGCGAATTAGTTATGAGGTGGTGACATGGCGGAGTTAAGTCAGGCCGTCCATGCTCCACATGGCTAGATTGAGAAGCCTGAGCCTTGTGATGACTTTCCCAGCCCTTTGAGACGTCAATTAAGTATACTAGGTCTAGGATAAGATGTGGACAAGCTTTATTCAACTCTCCACCTCCTTGACTGAATAAACCGAATGCCATATACAAGCATTCAGCATCATTGTTAGCAAAATTAGCTACTGGGGACTTGTGGAAACTGCAGAAGAGCTAGCAGATAATGGGAGTGCTATGGGAAGGAGGGGGGAGGGAGTCTTCTGGCAAGTTCTTTTTAAGTTTTCTACAGGAGGTAAGATAAGTGTTGAAGGGTACTCTGTTAAGAAGTTATCATATTTGGTAACTTCATCGCTTTTCGCCAGTACCGGGACTTCTGTTACTCATATGAATGTAGTGGCAGGATGGATGCTTGACCGCTTCTTCATGGGCTTTGGGATGACCGGAAATAGGGGACTACAGCACTCTTCTTTCTCCGACTTTCCCATAAATATCCTAATCATTAAATGAAATGGTGGTGCGATGGGATTTTGGAATCTGTGGGGGTTCCAGCCATCAGACTCTCAAACTGATCCAGGGGTTATCCAGGGTTGGGGTTCAAGTGTGTAGTTCCTCTGTGGCTGCAGACTTGTAAATTCTCACAGCGTGTACCATGTGCGCTGTCAGGATTTTCCGGTATCGGGAGTAGCAATTTGCATACATGTGATCACAAGCTGACTAGACATTCGTGGCTTCACTCAATACAAGTGAATGAAGCGAGGCTGGAAAGGTCTAGCCAGGATGTAGTCGCCTGCTCTTGACTCCAGAGAATCCTGACAGATCGCAGTGTGTGTACTGCACATTCTCTGGTAACACGAGGAAGCGAGCAGACATTTGTGTGCCCTTATAAAAGATGCCATCAGAAGACAAGCCACAACCCTTGTCTGGCACTGAGTGCCGGCCCTACTGTACAAGTGGCAATGTTTAGGAACATTGTGCAAACAAATAATCGTTTAGGTGATCTTATAGCTGACCCGAGTTCTGCATGGCATCGGTGCAAATAGTTTTGCAAAACCCGGTCCATTGGCCACATCATGGATCTTTGATTGCTGTATGGGGCCCTGAGATCTGCCTCTTAAAGGGAACCTGACAGCTATGCATGCCACCTGATCCACGGGAAGCACGTATCGGGCACTCTCTGTATGATTTTACTGCAACTTTCCGAAGAAGGAGTGGGCACGGAAAAGCCACCGGGGACTTCCATTCTGACTAGTCATCTGTTCTCGTGGTTCTGACAGCATGTCACCTGTCTGTGTCCTTTTAACTGATGGCTTCCACTACTCTTCTCTTGATTAATCCGGCTGGCGCAACGTAATTGTTGCAGCATGACGCTCCAGGCCAACCAATCAAATGAAGAGCCGTGGATGCCGTCAGGTAAAAGATGGTTCTATGGACTCCCGTACAGCCGCTACAGATCACGGATTTGGACAATGATCCGGAGAAATGGTTCTCTCTACCTTGTGTTGAACTGCTGCAGTGACGCTATTTTCTAAGAAACCCTCTTTTTATCTTCATAAATAAAAATGGCTACTTTTTAATTAAATCATAAGGTAATCGCATGGTGTTTTTTACATTTTATTCTAGGCGCAGGTGAGGTGAATGACGAAATGGCGGACGATGTGTCTCCAAACCTTCCTGTACATGTTCCGAGAGAGCAAGGTAATGTATAATCTGTAAATACACCACCAAAAAAGATTAACATAATATTGCATACAAATGTGGATATTCACTATACAAATACTATATCCTACCAATAAATGTAAACAACGACAAACCAAAATAGGTTTTCTTGATATAAATATATATATAGAGAGAGAGAGGGCTATACACAAGGAAAGTTTCACAGTGAAATAAAGAGGGTATAATAACACTTTTATCTTCCCAAAATGAAATTATAAGTCTGTATATAGGTATAGGAGCAGGATCATTAATTGATAAATTATAAGTATAAGCAAATATCAAACCACCAGACATACCATAGGAACAGGTAATAACACTGAATATATGATAAATCCCATTACTACGTCGTACGTTTCGCCAGGTGGCTTTTTCAAGGAGTAGTTCCATATTAAGTCTCAGTTCTGTTTTGCTAGGTGATGACGTTGAGTCGGACCTCTCTTCTCGTGGAACCTACGATCAGTTCCCTAACCTGAAGTCCTCTCGTCAACAAGGTTATTCATGATTCGTTCCATTTCCTTGTTTGTAAAGCCTTTTGTAGACTTGTCGTGTTGATTTCACAAGCTGCACACCTTTGTCTTATTCTTGGAATTAATATATCGCTTTCTAAATAAATGGAATCTTGTATTGTTGGTAATAGGAATCACCTACTATATAATGGACAAAATGCCGGCCTGGTGTGAAGCACGTACATGTATATCTTCTCATCTTACTACTGTACTATAACCAAACATGTCTGCATGGCATCCTGACTGCATATATAAGGACACAGTTCACAGTGGGCAGTCTCCTACAGATTTGTCCTCTTTTGACTTTTTTTGAGTTGTGTTGAAGTCGTTTTCCAGGTTTTTTTTTCCATTTCCAGTGCACTATCTATCAGCAATGTATGTTCAGTGTGTGCATAAAATACTGAGCGGTCCCTGTCTTATGCCATTTCCGGCTCTGCTTTGGCTCCTTTCCTGAATAGTGTAAGTACAGCTCTGGCTTAGCGTCTCACATCATGGACTGTTTGTGCCTTTTTTTTAATATACACTTAGAAAAACCTCGTTCCGACTCTCATAGACTTACTTTGATGAGTTACTTCCGGTCTACACATAAAAAACGCTCAGTGAGTCGGATGGTCACAACTGCTGGTTGGTAGCTGCTTGTGCGGTCTGAGAGTGGAGCGGAGCCGCGCTGGGAACGGCAGAAGACAGCGACCAACAATTATTTTAATGCTCGCACACTGAACCTACATTACTGATAAGTAACAAATGGTGAAATAAAGAACCAATCCAGCAGGTTTTTTTTAAGTACTACAATCTGCCATGATATGATTAATCGCTGGGCTGATGAATGTCATTATTTCAGAACTTTCTCTTCTCTCATACTTTGACTTTGCTTTCTTTCTACTTTGTCTCTTTCTTGCGATCGTCTCTTTCTTGCGCCATGTCTCTAGGAATTTCTGTCTCTTGCACCTAATCTCTTTCTTTCTTGCTTGGGGTCTCTTTCTTGCGCCCTGTCTCTGAGTCACCCTTTGTCTCTTTCTAGCACCCGATCTCTCTCTTTGTCTCTTTCTTGCGTCAGGTCTCTCAGAATTTGTCTTTCTTGCGCCCGATCTCTTTCTTGCGCCCCGTCTCTCTGAGTCACCCTTTGTCTCTTTCTAGCACCCGATCTCTCTTTATCTCTTTCTTGCGTCAGGTCTCTCAGAATTTCTGTCTTTCTTGCTCCCAGGCTCTCTTCAGGACACAAGTTACCATGCACATTGCTAGACCTTTCCTTAAGGGTGAGTGCACACGTTGTGGATTTCTCCATCGCCTCATTGGGGGACACACAGACCGTGGGT
>VIAB01017905.1:5663-18988 GCA_009801035.1 Oophaga pumilio | reverse complement strand
GGTAATCAGGATGCACTTTTATATCAAAAGTTCATGGTTTATTGGTTCATAAACCTCAAAGCACATATAGTAAAAGTCTTCAGTACTTCAGCTCCCGTGTGGAGCCTCACTCCTCATAGACACAGAGTCCTCTCTGTAATGTCCCGCCAGGACACATACATGGAAGTCTGTCCACACTGGCAGACTCCCACACACCTCTTACAGGGCCAAGCACACTTAGTTACATAGGCGTAACTCCACCCACAGGTGAGGTCAGGATCACATGATTATGACCTCACCATAGGTCCTTTTGATACACAAACATACTGGCTTTATCATGGGTTTTCAGACACATACACTTGGGTGGGTTTGTAGGTGACTGGACCCGCCCAGCTCTCCTAGTCACCTGGAAGCCTCCCAATATATAGCAAAACTTTCAGCAGTATATCTGGTGAACAAAATATGCTCAGGCTTCCATCACAGGGCCACCCCACCTCTGTGATACATAACGTCCATCCATCACATGCCTCCATGCATATCCCGAGGGCCATACACAGAGCCCCCTAGCTGCATCAGGGGTCATTACACCACAATATATATATACACTGCTCAAAAAAATAAAGGGAACACTCAAATAACACTTCCTAGATCTAAATGAATGAAATATTCTCATTGAATACTTTGTTGTGTACAAAGTTGAATGCGTTGTCAACATAATCACACAAAAATTATCAATGGAAGTCACATTTTTGAACCAATGTAGGCCTGGATTTGGAGAGACCTTCAAAATGAAGGTGGAAACAAGTCAAAATGACGCTCAGTATTGTGTGTGGCCTCATCGTGCCTGTATGACCTCCCTACAATGCCTGGGCATGCTTCCGATGAGGTTCCGGATATTCTCCTGTGAGATCTCCTTCCAGACCTAGACTAAAGCATCCGTCAATGGTGTGGGGTGGCATTTCCAGCTGACACCAGGAACTTTGTGCCAGGTGCGGTAACAGACTGCTCTCGGCACTTTAACCCCCAGAACACTGCAATCAAACATGATCGCAGCGTTCCGGAGCTGGCACAGTGGCTGACAGCACCTCTGCCTTTGGATTGGAGACCCCGCGGTGTGCCATGGATGCCCGATGTCATCATGACAACATCTGGGTCTCCAGAGCTGTGAAACTTCCTGTCATGCGCACTGCATGTCAGGAAGTCTCACAGGTTAGTGTACAGATGCTTCATCTGCATGCTATAGAAGTGATCAGCCTGCACAAAATTATTGTCCCATAGTGGGACAAAGTGTAAAAGTAAGAATTAAATAAAAAAAAAATGTTTAAATAATTGTAAAAATATTGAAAAAAATAATAAAAAATAAAAAAATCAATATTTATTCTATCACTAAATAAATATTTGATTTAAAAAATGTAATCAATAAAAGTACACATATTTGGTATCACCACGTACGTAATGGCCCAACCTTTAAAACTGTCCAACTAGTTAACTCCTTTAGTGAACACCATAAAAAAAAACAAACAAGGCAAAAAAAATGCTTTATCATCATACCGCCGAACAAAAACTTGATACCGCTGAAAACGTCATCTTGTCCCGTAAAAAATGAGCCACAACACAGCATCAGTGAAAAATTTAAAAAACTATAGCTGTCAGAATAAAGTGATGCAACAACAATTATTTTTGATTTAAAATAGTTTTTATTATATAAAAGCACCAAAACATAAAAAAATGATATAAATGAAGTATCGATGTAATCATACTGACCCGAAGAATAAAACTGCCTTATCAATTTTACCACATGCGGAACGGTGTAAACGCCCCCCCCAAAAAAATTCATGAATTGCTGGTTTTTGCTCATTCTGTCTCCCAAAAATCGGAATAGAAAGTGATCAAAAAATGTCATGTGCCCGAAAATGGAACCAATAAAAACGTCAAATCGTCCAGCAAAAAATAAGACCTCACATGACTGTGGGCCAAAATATGAAAAAATTATAGCTCTCAAAATGTAGTGTTCCAAAACCATTTTTTTGCAATAAAAAGCATCTTTTAGTGTGTGACAGCTGCCAAACAAACAGCCACAGTAAAAATAGTCCCCTCCATAGCTAGTAAAAAAATAATAAAATAAAAAAGTATTTATTTCCATTTTTCCAATAGGGTTAGTGTTAGGGCTAAAGTTACGGTTAGGGTTGGGGCAAAAGTTAGGGTTATCGCTAAAGTTCGGGTTAGGGTTAGGGCTACAATTAGGGTTAGGGTTGAAGCTAAAGTTATGGTTAGGGTTGGGGCTAAAGTTAGGGTTAGGGCTAAAGTTAGGGTTGGGGCTAAAGTTAGGGTTAGGGTTGGTGCTAAAGGTAGGTCTAAATTTAGGGTTATGGTTGGGGCTAGAGTTGGGGTTAGGGTTTGGATTATGGTTATGGTAGGGGTTAGGATTGCAATTAGGGCTACTGTTGGGATTAGGGTTAGGTGTGTGTTAGGGTTAGGTTTGTGGTTAGAGTTATGGTTAGGGTTGGGATTAGGGTTAGGGGTGTGTTGGGTTAGGGTTGCAGTTAGAATTGGGGGGTTTCCACTGTTTAGGTACATCAGGGGCTCTCCAAACGCAACATGGCATCTGATCTCTAATCCAGCCAATTCTGCGCTGAAAAAGTCAAACGGTGTTCCTTCCCTTCCAAGCTCTGCCATGCGCTCAAACAGTGGTTTATCCCAGAATAGGGGTATCAGCGTACTCAGGACAACTTGCACAACAACTTTTAGGGTCTAATTTCTCCTGCTACCGTTGGGAAAATAAAAAATTGCGGGCAAAAATATAATTTTGGTAAAAAAAATATGATTTTTTTTTTTTTTACGGCTCTACGTTATAAACTTCTGTGAAGCACTTGGGGTTTCAAAATGCTCACTACACATCTACATATGTTCCTTAGAGGGTCTACTTTCCAAAATGCTGTCAATTGTGGTGGGTTTCCACTGTTTAGGCATATCAGGGGCTCTCTAAACATGACATGGCATCCTGTCTCTATTCCAGACAATTTTGCATTAAAAAGTGAAACGGCGCTCCTTCCCTTCCGAGTTCTGCTATGTGTCCAACTAGTGGTTTACCTGCATATATGGGCTATCAGTGTACTCAGGACAAATTGTACAAAAACTTTTGAGGTCCATTTTCTCCTGTTACCCTTGGTAAAATAAAACAAATTGAATCTGAAGTAAATTTTTTGTGAAAAAAAGTTAAATGTTCATTTTTTTAAACATTCCGAAAATTCCTGTGAAGCACCAGAAGGATTAATAAACTTCTTGAATGTGGTTTTAGGAAACCCTCAGGGATGCAGTTTTTAGAATGGTGCCACTTTTGGGTATCTTCTATCATATAGACCCTTCAAAGTGACTTTAAATGTGATGTGGTCTCTAAAAAAAAAATGGTGTTGTAAAAATGAGAAATCGCTGTTTAAATTTTAACCCTTATAACTTCCTAACCCCCAAAAATTTTGGTTCCAAAATTGTGCTGATGTAAAGTAAACATGTGGGAAATGTTACTTATTAAGTATTTTGTGTATAATTATTATTATAATGTATTATTAAGTATTTTAAATCTCTGAGATTTAAGGGCATGAAAATTGAAAGGTGAAAATTGCGAAATTTTCGCCAAATTTCCATTTTTTTTTCACAAATAAATGCAAGTCATATCAAAGAAATTTTACCACTATCATAAAGTACAATATGTCATGAGAAAACATTGTCAGAATCACTGAGATCCATGGAAGCGTTCCAGAATTATTACCTCATAAAGGGACAGTGGTCAGAATTGTAAAAATTGGCCCGGTCATTAACATGCAAACCACCCTTGGGGGTAAAGGGGTTAAGGTTTATCGTCATAACATATTAACACATCCATCTCTCTGAGCTGATATTTGGGACATATTTTAAGTCAAATTCACTTACAAAAATGTATTTCAAGTGTACGGTATCTCTAGTTCCCTCAATAATTATTTCCCGGTGACATCTTCTAAATATTTGATTATTGCTTTATAAATATTGTATTGTTATGTCATTTCTTTATTTATTTACTTGTTTTTACATCTGTATAATTATCTTCATTAAAAAAAAAATCGAATTACAAATATTGCTCATTCCCAAAAGTAGTAGCGTTGCATGGATTAATGACTTGTTTTCCATCCTTTTCATAACACATTTATTATTTCTCCTCCAATAAACTGTTAGCCTCCTACCTCGTGTGTAGACTGCAGTGAAGCTAAGAAAAAGTGAGTCCCAATTACAGCGTGATTACCCGAGATGTCAGGCAGCTGAGCACCGTATCCCACAGCACTGGCAGTAATCGAGAAAGTTGGGCTTTGCTATTATTGCTGTTCTGACTCCGTTGGGTGATGCTGATGCCACGGACAGATTGGCGCCTTGTCACATGCCTTCCTATTTCACTAACAGCTTAAAAGTGTTGTCATTTTTTTATATTTACGACATTATTTCCTCACCTGTCAGTAATGTATCCTCCTGACAAACTCCTATAACTATGCTGGGAGAATATAGGAAGGAGGGATGAGGAGAAATAATGGATACTTTTTTGCAATGCAATCACTTGGCATTGTGCGGGAAACTAGTTTTCTCTCCTGAGGCCTTTACATTAACATTGCCGCAAGGAAGCCTACTTCACACTTGCAGTTGTAAAGCTGTACTTGTTGTAAATCAAGAAATGAGGGACTATACTGCTTCATAATCTCAGCTATTTCACACCAGAAATTCTGAACCACTAGAGTTCATGTACTTGTAACCTTACTTCAATTGCTTCATGAATTAATCCCTTCCTGATATAGGATATATAAATATGGCCTTACATTTGGTCCTCATACTGAATATGGAACTGGCATCATGCATGGCAGAAAGCTACTGTTTAACCACGTAAGTGCCACTGTCAATATCTACTGTCAACCTCTGACATCGGCAATTACCGTAAATGGACTGATTGCCACTACATGTGTGCACAGGCTCCTATTCTTCCCTTCTCGTGACTCATAAGTCGGGTGCCGATGGGTTGTCATGTGGAAATGCTGCAAGCCCCATCGATGCCATACTAGGTGTCATTCAGAATTCTGGAATTTAACTGAAATCAAAAAGTTGACTCATTTCCATTACTGTTCCAGATCAGATTTTTATCAGTGTTCGGTCAGTGTGTCAGTTTTTACCATGAGAATTTCATTAGTTTTTCTTGCATGAAAAAAAATAAAGCTGAGCTAGGCTGCTTATGTTTTTCCTATTATTCAATGAAAAAATAGAAAGTATATGGATTCCATAGACTTGAATTAGCAGGTTTTATTTATGACTCGGATCAAAATCAGACACAGTTTCATCATTTTGTGTTTGAAATAAGTCATCAGTCCATCAATTTCTACCTATAGCCTAACATATTAATCCAGAACAAGGCAAACAACTCTGAGGCAGACACTAATTGCTCAATATTAGAGGAAACATTCCATCCTGA
This sequence comes from Oophaga pumilio, assembly GCA_009801035.1. Taxonomy (NCBI): domain Eukaryota; kingdom Metazoa; phylum Chordata; class Amphibia; order Anura; family Dendrobatidae; genus Oophaga; species Oophaga pumilio. The sequence continues at coordinate 13,530 of VIAB01017905.1, read as the reverse complement.
CGGCACACATACGATAATCAGACTAGTTCCCTTGATCAACGTCCCATCTCCAGAAGCTACTATCCATCACCTGTATTGTTAATTTTACAGAAAAGCCACCCAGGCCCTCCTTGTACTTGTTTTGTAATCACATCATGTGTCAGAGTTCTGTAGTTTTCCTACTTGCACAAAACGTCTCTATATTTTTGTGGGGCCCACTCCATCAACAAAAATACACGGATATGTGAACAGTCCCATAGGTTGTAATGGGATGTACAAGTTCTATCTTTGTAAGGCCGGTGTCACACTTGCAAGTGTGATGTGAGAAACTCGCACGAGTCTCTCGCATCAACACCTGGCACTGCCGCCGGCACTCGGACTGGAGTGTGCGACTGCATAGAAATACATGCAGCCGCACACTCCGGTCCCGAGTGCCGGCTGCATTGCTGGGTGTTGATGCCAGAGACTCGTGCGAGTTTCTCGCAATCCACATGCAAGTGTGATACCGGCTTAATACTGATGTCTGTGTAAGGCCGGAGTCACACACAATGTATAAAAACTCGGACCGTTTTTCAACAGACAAGAATCGCACAAATGTTCCCTGAACAGTGATCCATATGTCATCCGATTGGAATGCGAGGATGCGATTTTCATTTTCTCGCATCTAAGCATCCGTGTGACATCCGTGTGACATCCATATGGCATCCATATGGCAAGATTTTCTCGCACCCTTGCAAAATGGACATATAACGGTTTTCAGGCCTGAACTTAATTCAAATCATCATCATGAACCCTATTTATTGGCTCTACAACAGGGGTCAGCCTCCAATCTTTGCAGTAGAGTGCGTGCTTGTGTTGGTGTATTTCTAGTTTGTGCAAATCATGTCTGACAGACTTACTTTCAACACCACTGAGCAGGTGCTTTACAACTGGGCTTTGTCCCGATGCTTTGACCAGCCATACCCTGTGATTGTGAATCCGAGGAGGCGGAGATGAATGTGGGTACATCCGCTTTTGAGGCAACGGCTCACTAAGGGACATTTCCATCGTCTCTATGCATCTCTGTGTACCCATCCGGACAAATTGTTTCAGTATTGTAGGATGAGCCTTGCCACATTTGACCTTCTGCTGAAGACTGTGCGCCCTGGGATCACCTTTAAGGATACCAGTTGCGCAACTGTATTTCTGCGGAGGAGCGCCTTCTCCTTACGCTACGGTACGTCTTCCTCCTGTATGTTGATGACATTTCAATGCGCCTTGCTTATTTAATGCCATTATACTTTAATTTTTGCTCTCCTTTTTTTTAAAAAAAAAAAATACCACATTTAGTCATTCACAATATATGCTACTATACAAAAGAGCCAAGCCATTGCATGCATTTGAATGTTGAAAAGCCATGGCTTATTGGTTCTTGACTATATCTTGGATACATTTTTAGATTGGTATTTGCTGGCATGGTTTATAATTTTTTTTTTTCCTGTGCTGTCCTATGCGGTACTGCATTTAGAATTTTTGATTGGGAAATCAATCATCTCAGGCATTGTCCAGTCTACGTGCTCTGAAATATGGTCCCGACTACATCAAGTTATGATGCCTGAACCCAAAATGCCAGAGAGGTTGCAGATAGCCCGTGGATTTGAGACAACATGCCAGTTTCCCAACTGTATTGGAGGCCTGGATGGGAAGCACATCCGTGTGCGTAATCCGCCAAACTCAGGGTCCCAATATTACAATTATAAGTAATATTTTTCTGTAGTGCTGTTGGCCCTGGTCGACAGTGACTACAGGTTTATAATTGTTGATATTGGGGCCTATGGAAGAATTGGAGACTCCAGAGTCTTCAATTCTTCCATTATGGGTCGGCAGCTGCGCAATAATCAGTTGGACCTACCACCCCCACGTCAGCTCCCAGACTCTACAATGGATGCAGCGCCTTATGTGATGGTTGGAGATGAGGCGTTGCAATTAACCCGTAATGTTATGAGGCCCTATCCCCGTAGAGCCCTGGACCACCGGCGCAGAATATTTAACTTACGCCTATCCCATGCACGACGACTGGTGGAGTGTGCCTTTGGCATTCTTTGTGCAAAACGGCAAGTCCTGCAGTCAGCCATTCAGCTGAGTGAAGACAATGTTAATGTGGTGATTAAAGCATGTGTGATCCTTCACAATTTCAGCAGAATACATGACTGCTACTCATTTCATGCTGATGAAGTTGTGTTACTTAATGTTGTGCTCCCTATTCCACATGTAATTCCTCCCCGTCATCAGACCTCTGGATTAAAAGTTCATGATGTGTTCACCATGTATTTTGTTTCACCAGTGGGATCTACTCCCTGGCAAGAGAATGCCTTAAGGTACTGCCACACTAAACGCTCCCGCTAGCGATCTCGTTAGCGTCGCATACTAATGAGATCGCTAGCGGGATCGTTTTAATATCGCTAGTGTGGGACCACACTTAGCGATGTCGCTAGGACGCTATCGCCGCTAGCGATCTTCTTAGCGATTTAGCGGTACAAAAGTACCGCTAAATCGCTAAGAAAAGGTGCCACACAGCGATTAGATACTTACCCAGCGGGAGCGCCAGCGAGGAAAAAGGGTCCGGAGCGATTCCAGCGACGAGCGAGATCCCAGCAGGGAGCTCGTCGCTGGAAGCTGCCGCACACAGCAACATCGCTAACGGGATCGCTAAATAGTGACGTTTTTTAGCGATCCCGTTAGCGATGTTGCTTAGTGTGGCATACCCTTAAACTACAGTATGTAGTGTCTTTGTTGCTTTGGTTTCATAAAAGCATTATTCTTGAGATTTTTTTTGTGTGTGTGTTTTCTTACTGCTATAATGTTTGATTTTGCTAAAGCTACACATTACCTACCATGTCCTAACATAAACAACCACTCATACAGAATTAACTCATTTATTTCTGACATTTTTTTTTTTCAAAAAATAAATTACCATATTTTTTTCTATGGCATAATGTGCACATCAAATTTGCCAGAAACTATTTACAACATAAAAGTTAAATAATAGAACAAAAAAATATAAAGCAGTCACAAATTTAGTGACAAAAAAAATCAAACCTACAAGTTATGGTAGGTCGGTGGTGGGGAAGGCGGGAGTCCTGCTTGGGTGTTTGGCCTTGAGAAGTTGCTTGAGGCTGTTGCATCATGGCAGGATCCTGTTGTGGGTTAGAGTAGGGATAAGCTGGATATTGATGTGGGTATTCCTGACTGTAGGGCTGCCAAATTTGAGCATAACTCCCAATATGGCCATGTTGACCATACCCATGTTGGGAGCAGCCTCCAACTTTGGGTCTGGTAAAGTGGGCATATTTGGCATATGCGCTTCGGGCCATACATTGGACCCATTGAGGCCAATTTTGGGTTGGGGCGGGCTGTGGCAGAGGTGTAGGCATCCGGGGAGGAGGAGGCTCAGAGCCTGATTGACCCTGCACTTCTTGTCTTCCCAGCATTTGCATTTGGTTATGACTTGAAAGATGCCAACTTACCAAAAATGCAAATACTGTTTTGGATTATTGGGTGATGTGCAGGCGTCAATTACTATCTGGATTGCCCCTCTGGCACGCAGCCTGAACTCACAGGGAATTGGCCTGAGGTACCATGCCAGACTGTGGGCATAAGCTTCCTCCCCATCATCATGAGCAGCTCTCACCAAGTAGTCCAAGACACCACTGTCCACCTGCCTCCTGGTTCCAGTAGCTGCTCCTTCTCTCCTGCGCTGACCACGTTGTGGGATGGCTGGAGCAAGGGGAGAGGTACCCAGAGGCAAGGTGGGGCTACTACTGTTGTCCTGGTCCCTGGATTTGCCTCCTGGGTTGTAGATGCCGGTGGTGGTGGTGATGGTTGGGTGCAGCTTGAAGGTGCTGAAGATGGGCCAGTCCCTTCAGCACTATCACACACTGGAACTATCACAACCTCGGAGTCAAACCCGTCTCCCTCTCCGTAAGGCTTGAGTCTGTGGTTTATTAAAAGAAAAAAATTACTATTTGAGCCAAAGCGCATGACTAGAATGCTGTTTAAAGGCATGCACTTATGGTCTCAGATCCATAACAGGAACTAGGAAATTCAGTCTGTCAAAGTATATATATTTGTGGGTGCGGCATCTCCACTCCTGGCCCAATGCTGTCTCTCCCGCCTATATTGGTCCCTACAGCTGCACCAACATCTTGTCACATCACTCACTGCAATATAACACAAAACACAAGTGTTCAGTCAAACAATGTGTTTATATTGCCTAAATATTCAGATATTACAATGTGGCATAATACTGTGCAAGTGTTTACTGTAAACGAGGCCACATATTTGGACTACAATATACCATAGGAAGAGTTTTAATGTTATTTTGCTGACACATTTGATAATTTTACTTTACACATTTTAGCATTATTGTACTTACTAATTTGGTCTTTGGCGTCACGAGATCTTTCCTCATAAACCGGGAACATCTTGGTATAGATTCATTTCCACGCTGCCTCTTTGCGTGCTTGGTCTGCATAGTGGAAGTCCCTCTGATGCCATAGTTCTGGACTCTGGGACCAGAACAATGAGCATCTCTACACTGATAAGCGTGGACATGCTGGAGGAATCCATGGAGGCGTTCTTCCTGGTTTTTTTTACTGGTTGCCAGTGAAATTTGCATGCCAAAGCTTCCTGACAATGCCTGATGCAATTTCCTGTCATCTGGAGAAGTCTTGCGCATTTCTCGCAAGTCACATGTGTGGTCCGTGTGTAATCCATTGCTTTCTCGCACCCATAGACTTGCATTGGCGAGTTTCAGCCGTAATATGGTGCAAATCGCAGCATGCTGCAATTTCTCTGGAACGTATAAAACGGCTGAGAAAAAAATCGGCTGATGGGAGCTGCCCCATAGATTAACATTGGTCCGAGTGCTGTGCAATTTTTTCTCGCATAGCACTCGTCCGTATTTCTCGCTAATGTGACTCCGGCCTAAGCCCTAAGATCTCATTCACATGTTCGTGTTTAAACACGTACAGTACAGACCAAACGTTTGGACACATCTTCTCATTCAAAGATATTTCTGTATTTTCATGGCTATGAAAATTGTAGAATCACACTGAGGGCATCAAAACTATGAATTAACACATGTGGAATTATACATTACACTTTACAAAAAAGTGTGAAACAACTGAAAATATGTCTTATATTCTAGGTTCTTCAAAGTAGCCACCTTTTGCTTTGATTACTGCTTTGCACGCAGAAAGGTGAACGGATGGATTCTACTTGCCTGGTTCCCACCGTGAAGCATGGAGGAGGTGGTGTGATGGTGTGGGGGTGCTTTGCTGGTGACACTATTGGGGATTTATTCAAAATTGAAGGCATAGTGAACCAAAATGGCTACTACAGCATCTTGCAGCAGCATGCTATTCCATCCGGTTTGCGTTTAGTTGGACCATCATTTATTTTTCAACAGGACAATGACCCCAAACACAACCATTTCCTCCCTGTTTATAAAGATTAGATCCGAGGTAGCAGATCCCCTTGTTTTCTCTCCTACCTTTTGGAAGTTAAAGTTGTCAGCAAGAGAGGATAAGAATTTGTTTGACTTGCTAGTTTTGCCAGAGAGAAATTCCCAACAAATGTCTGGATAGCTGAAATCTCCCATGACAACTATGTCATATATTTTGGAGAACTTGGCCAGGATGCATAAAGAGTTCATCCATATCTTCAGCTTGCATAGGTGGCCTGTAGTAAATGCCTACAATGGTGTCCTTTCCATTGTTCTCTCCTAGTGTTCTTACCCACACAGTTTCCACAGAACTCCCAGTCTCTGAAGCTTCAATCTCGGTGCAGATATACGCTTTTCTAACATATAATGCGACACCTCCTCCTCGTTTATCAAGTCTGTTTCTTGCAAATAAGTTGTATCCTTCTAGCCTTGTATTCCAATCAAGTGTATTCTCCCACCAAGTCTCAGTGATTCCAATGACATCATACTTCTTCTCCTGCATTAGTAGTTCCAATTCTCCTTGTTTGTTGCCCATGCTTTGTGCATTTGTATAGAAACATTTTAGTTTGTGATTGGTTTCTCTTTCTCCAATATTTTTATTATTTAGATTTTTTTGTCTTTGTTCTTCCCTTCCACTTCTAATAGCAGAGTTCTCAATAGTATTTGTCAAGTGCATGACTCTTTCTGGGCTTTTGCTTCCCTTCCCACATTGTTCTAGTTTAAAGCTCTCCTGATGAGTGTAGCAAGGCGACTTCCAAATACAGTCTTCGTAAGGTGCACCCCATCTCTAGCAAGTAGTCCATCATGTAGGTAATTCACTCCATGATCCAGAAATCCAAAATCCTTGCTGATGGCACCATCGACATAGCCAGTTGTTCACCTGCAGAATCCTATTCCACCACCTTGTTTCATGGCCATCCACTGGAAGGATGGAAGAGAAGACCACCTGCGCTCACAGTTCTTTCACTTACTTGCCTAAGTTTTCAAAGTCACTGCAGATGGTTTCAAGATCATTTCTTGTGGTGTCATTTGTCCCCACATGTATTAGCAGGAATGGGTAGTCATCTGTAGGTCTGAAGAGTCCTGATATCCTGTCAGACACATCTTCAATTTTTGCACCTGGAAGACAGCACATTTCTCTTCGTTTCATTTCTTCTTCACAACATTTTTCTTTTTCCATCAAGAGGGACTCTGAGAATGTACAAGGTTGTTGTTTGTGGGCAAAGTCTTATCTTGATGTATTTCTTCATCATTCTCCTGTGTGAGAGCCTGGTACTGGTTCCTGAGCAGTATGGGTGCTGACTGCCTCCCGATCCTCCTGCTTCTCTGGGTCACATGCTTCCATTCCTCTGTTTCCTCAGGTGCATTTCTTCTCTTTCTGTAACATGAAGAGATATTTGAAATTGTTTTTAAACATAAAAGAAAGGTACCGCGCTCCAGATATCCTATAGAGCAATAACCCAATAATACTAGTGGTGGACTAGCAATGAACTGTGGTGATGTACATATAGAGCTGGAAGCCTGCAATAGGGATAAACCAAACACTCCTGCAAAGTGAATTGCAAGGTATAAACAGAACGTGGAAGCTTACCCTGCTTCTGGCTGAGTAGCAAATTCCTGTGGGGATAGGTGGAGATTAATGAGTGCAGGACAAGCAGCTAGGTTAATGAAGCGTGCTCTGATGTCTGAGATAGAGATGATACAGCGAGCTAAGCAGAGCCAGCAATGCTCTGGCCAGAAGCGTCCTGGGTGCTCAGCAGTAAAAAAGCTGACACTGTGTTGACAGCATGTGACGTCACTAAGCTGGGCTACGAGGCCTTGCTGAGGCCAAAAAGCCAACGCGTTTCGAAATCAAACGCCCTTCTTCGAACCCTGAACCCTTTTTTTCCAAGATATATGATATTCATTATATAAACTAGGGGGCAGGTCAGTGAGGGATCAGTGATCCGTCAGAAGCCATACAGATGAATACCTAATCAGAGCACCACATGATGACCTCCCACAGGCCGCCCCGTAGCACGAGCATATCATTAACTCAAAATTGAAAATAAAGATTAAACAACATCCACAAGATGGAATTAATCAACTCAGGTATCATTGTAATCAGTATAACGGCGCCGACCTGACATGTGTCTGTAGGTTACTATGCACAATCCCGCTGACAAGTTCCCTTTAAGTTCAGCCCTAGATTAACCCAACAATGTTTCAATCAATGCCAGGAAATAACCCTCAACTGGCTGTTATCACCAATTTTGGGTTTGGTTTATATTCCACATCTTTTCTCAGACTGGAGAAATGTTAACTATGCTTGAATTATATCCAAAAATCAGGAGATTATTAGTAGATTGGGGACTATTGGCATATACACTACAGGTCAAAAGTTTAGGGTCACTTAGAAATTTC
>VIAB01017902.1:44314-56096 GCA_009801035.1 Oophaga pumilio | reverse complement strand
AAATCTTTGAATGAGGTTTGTCCAAACTTTTGGTCTGTACTGTACTAGGACATATTCATACATCCCTACCTTGTTTGGTTGAAGGTACTTAATCCGCAGTTTCTGAAACAGGTAGAGACCTGGGTGCTGCTGTGTTGTGCACAAATGAGGCAGGATTGTATGTGTTGGAGGCTATGTGACAAACTCGGAGTGAACCAGGAGGCAGTTGCCATGTAACATATGACACTTTTTGATGCGTGAGTAAGCTCATGTGTTACCTGTGCCATCATGGGGAACAGAGACCTTGGTAAACACAACTTATCCTTAATTCCTCATACTATATTTGAGTTGGAACTCCGCTCCCATTTTCCTCCAGTGTTCCTTCTCTGTTTGGGCATCACTCTTTGTGATTCCATCATCACCAATTTGGCCCACGAGCATCTAGTCTGTTTTTCATCTCGTCCGGATACTTACCTCGCCTTGGGCGTCATCTCCATGTCACTTGAAATTCTCTGGACACTTCACATGTGATTATATATTTTCCCTATTTTTAGGGTATGACTCCTTCACTGTGTGTGATATGTGGATCTTATAATCCAACACTGGATCAACACTATTTGTACTCACGCCTGATATGTGGTTTCTAGATCTTTTTCCTTTTGACTTGTTCCCCACTGCCCCTCTCCAGCTTTTGTCCTTCTTACTGTGTGCAATATGTATATTTTATAGCCAAACATTGGACATATTTTGGCTTATGTTCACGAGACCTGTGGAGCTCTTCCAATCTTCTTGGCCCCTTGACCTGTTATTTTATCCAATAGAGTATTTTCTATTTTTGTAAAACAGCATGGCTTATACTTTGCATGTCACCCCTCATTTAATATTGAATCCTCATTAAATCTCTGTACTGTGAGAAGATGATATCTTCACTTTTCATATTACTTTCAGAATACTTGCCTCCAAATATTGTGGAACAACAAGCTTTTTTATTGTATTCTTGAGCACTTGTACTTTGCTACTCAGTATTTATTTGCATATTGACTTTTTTAATGCTCACTCAGAAAGTGCATATGCTATTTAACACATTAGATACCTTTGTGCTAGTGTGTGGGTTTGTGTGTCTGCTGTTTTTGAGCATTTTGCTCTTTTTCAGTGGACTCACTTTCACAAAGACTAGATCTCCTTTTCCCCTGATATAATTGTGGCCGTCTATAACCAACTGGACTACTTCGGTTGCTAAAATTTCTAATTATAATATTTTATGTGTATGGATTTGTTCCAGCTATCTCAACATCGCCTATCACTTGTATTTATTCTTGTAATTTATGCCTTTTGGCATTTCTTCTTGTTCAGAAATACATATTCCAGTCTTCTCTGTACAAAAAATGTGGCTATATTTAAACATCTGGACATATTTCCACCGCTATGTTTCAGCCTATTTGGTGTGGGTTAATTTGTTTACTATTTTATTTGAATGACTACATTTTTGCATGACTTATTCTTCATTGTCTGGATTTATTGACATTTGCAATGCCATGATGATTCACAGGCCTTACCATCATTTTGTTGTGGTTAAAATGTATGACTTCTATCAGCACAATAGTACTTCTCATGTTGCTGTATGCACAAGGGCATGAGTCGCCGTGCAGCTATTGTTTATATATTTTCTATATTCTGTAAGTCTACTTATCTAACTACTGTCGCTGACTGGTTTCTGCATTGCACAGCCTTGGACATATGATACACAGGTCCTTTAATTCAATCTCTACCGCCAACTAATCCTCACACTGCGCAGCTGTGGGCATGTGATGTGCAGTCCTGCGCGTAGTGATGCTCATGCGCTATTCTGTCTCACTGACCGTCTGCGCATGGGTGATGCCAGCGCAGGTCCTGTTCTTCATTGGAATTGTATACCACGCAGGTGTGGACACATGACCCACAGGTCCTGAGTCTTTTCTTTGTTCACGCTTCTGCTCTCCTTATATTTTATTGGTGCTATTGGATGCGCATGCGCGCTTACAGCGACTACCACGCACCAGGAAGTAATCCTTCCTTATTAGTACCCGAGTACCTGCTTTTTCCGGACGTCCTCCCTCCTTTTTTATCAACACCTGCTACATAGGTAATTGAAATGTACATTTATTATGTAAGCTTGACATCCAGCCCCTCACTTTTCCCCTGAGGAAGCCACTCTCTGTGTCGATACTTGTGGGGATCCTCCCGCCACGCATTATGATGTGATGGGCGTTCTTTTCCATCGCATCCACTTACAGGTCTTATGCAGCCTCTTGTTCTCCTGGGTCTCCCACTTTTTTTGCCCTTCTATAGTATATGTTATATCCTTTACCTATAGGATATCACTTGATTTATCTTCCTTTCCCCTTTATTATTCCTTGGATTTCTGCTTTGGGGTTTACGGTATTTACTTTGGACTACCCTTTTTCTGTTCAAGCTTATGTACATGTACAGCTTGTTACCATGTACTAGATTCAATGTTACATCATTTGAACAGCTTTTCTCTTAGGACTGCTTATTGGTGCGTAATATCTTTTGCTGACACCTGGTGCATACAGTGCAGGAGTCCAGTTTGGTCCTTATCTGGTCCTCCAGGTGTTATTTACACTAGCCCTAATGGTTTTTTGTTTTTTAAATGTGTATTCTTTGTCTTGCTTGTATAATTGTATCACAATAAATTTGATTTATTTTATATAAAACGGTGAACATTCGCCATACTGTTTACACTTCTCTTTCTTTCATTACTTTGTGCACTACTGTGTCGCTAGTGATCCTGTGTATTATTTTGTTGTTCCCTCAGTATTCTTCCTTATATAACATGTTTGGGCATCTTATTGCTGAGGAGATTTCAGGAGATCTTGGATCACTGTGGCTGGGACTTGCTGACTCCCTGCCACCATCCTTTGATTCCTAGGCCGCCTTGCAGCTGTTTTAGCAGCCCATTCGGCCCTTCTGTTGACTTCTTCCTCCAGGGATTCACCTTTTGTCTGTGCTTTCACCTTGATTATGCCTACATGGACTAGTACTCAGAGGGTCTCCATTTATTAACAGTTTTACCTTTTGCACTGTAGACGCTTGAGGGAGTGCCATCAGCTTTGACATATGAGGAGGGAGTGGTTCAGCATCGATTACCTCCTGTGAGGATAATACTGCATATCCAGTGTAGAATCTTCCATCCAAGTGGTATCTGGGGCCATCTCCAAAGAACTGAACTAAACTCTCCAATTTTTTTTAAATTCAAAACTGCACATCTGTTTAGCATCACATAAGAGGGTACAACAGTTTCAATTTTATTAGGCTAAGCAGTTGAAATCACACTTGGCTACCCAATCACGAGTTGCACATTTGTCACTGGGTTTTAGACTTCCTATGGCAAGTGTGGCGGAAAATCAGTCTGCTCCTTTATGGGATTTTTGCTCTATCTAGGGTAATGTCCATTATCTCCACAGTTCCAGCACTGCACTGTTTCAAGGTCACGAGGTCTTCTTTGATTTCTTTGTGCCCTAGCCCATATGAACGGTCACTGTATCCTTGTCTTTTCAACTTCCTTAGCTACTTGAAAAAGATCTTTTGGGTCCATACTTTTACAATCACGTCTTGCTATCTGTACTTCCTCCCACAACACTTTATACAGTCAATGAATACATGCAGCTAAAAAAATATGGGTGTCAGCGCTCTGTGCTCCGATCCTCTTGCATGAGAGGATCACAGCACAGCTCGAGGAGACGGAGACATTAATTTATCCACCTCCTCTGCTGCCAGCATCGGCGAGAATCGCACTGCACTCGGGTGATATCAGGGTGAAGTGCGATGTTTGACACGCACCCATAGACTTATATAGGTGCGTGGGAGACGATTTTCACATGCAATCGCGGCATGATGCATTTTTTTTCCCTGATCGATCACCATCCAATCGGAGAAGGGAAAAAAAAAAGCCATTGAGAACAGAACCAAAGGATTAAAATGGTTTTTAATCCGATTCCATTTGTGCAATTTAATCGCAAGTGGGAAAGAGTCCTTATGCATCTATGCACACAATAGTGTAGCTCCTTTGTTGCTATAAGCAGTCAATATAGTGCGTATAAGTGGCGGATGTGAACAGTATCTAAAACCACTTGTACACTCATAGAACGTATGACCAGTGGCACTATAAAGTGCCTTGTGCATCCAATATATGCGTGGTGATTTTACTCTTCCTATGTTGTTCACATTTGGACCTGTAAATAGCTGCTGTGAACTCTGAAAGTATACAAGTCTGTGCCGCCAATTAATACTAGGAGCCAACAATAGTATACAGTGAAATAAAAGTGCAGTCTTGACACAACAGGTTTACCTTTATTTGTATTCAATATCTACTAGTTTCTTCTGACACAGTCCCATCAGCGCTTCACACCGCAGATGTACCCCGGCTGGTGACGCATGCTTAGGGAAAAAGCCGTAGAGCAGAAACGTGTGTACTGCCATAGGAGGGTGATGGTATGTGACATCACATTTACAGCTTCCAGTTAGATAATGCTGTGGAATGCTGAATGAATCTATCCTCAAACTGACACATTTCGTAAACACGTATATTACTTACGGGTAATGTGTTTTTTCGAAGCCCATGACAGCACCAACGAAAGAGGGGATCCACCCCACAAGGACAGGGAACCTTTAAGATAAAAAGGGCGGCTCCTCTCTCCGCATCAGTGGTTTATAGAGCTTGAGAGGACCTCCGGGTTAGTGTACACACACATATATACATTTATACAACATTATTGACTATATACATTATTCTCAACCCCACCTTAAGTGGAAACTTTATACAACGACCCATCAACCAAAGAGTGAAAGCTTAGTAGTGGGAGGGAATATAAGGGTGCTGTCATGGGCTTATTAAAAACATTAACTGTAAGTAATATACATGTTTTCCTAGCACAATGACAGCACCAGAACCCTTTTCCCAAAAGTAAAATCAGAAGAGGCAGAAAGATCCAGTCAATAGATGGTGGAAGGTGATGACCACATAGCTGCCTTACAGATTTGCTCGATAGACACATCTGCCCTTTCTGCCCAGGAAGTTGTCATCGCCCGTGTAGAATGGGCCCTCAGGTCATCCGGAACCGGTCTTCCCACACATACATAGGCCAACCTGATTGCCTCCCTTATCCTCCTGTATAGGGTACCCTTCGAGGCTCCCATCCCCTTCCTAGAACCCTGGAAGGAGATAAACAGAGCCCTATCCTTCCTACAAAATGTTGTTGCCTGCAAATAGTGAAGGAGGCACCTCCTGACATCTACGGTATGAAATTTCTTTTCCCTATCAATTTTTGGGTCAAGACAGAAGGAAGGTGGGGATATCTCTTGCGATCTATGGAACCTTTATACTACTTTGGGTAAATAGAGTAGTCCTGAAGCCTGATCCAGCCTATCATTCATTACAACCGTGAAGGGAGGATCTGCTGAAAGGGTCTATATGTCCCCAATTCTACATGCTGATGCTGACGTAAAGGCTACCAGAAGTATGGTCTTAAACGTAATCAGTTTTATGGATTTATCTGCTAATGGCTCAAATGGGGGTTCAGTCAAGGCATTTAGGACCAAGTTCAAGTCCCATGGAGGGACCCTGGCTATCGGGGCTGGTCTGGATAAAGTGCAGGCTTTAATGAATCCAACCACTCACCGATTACCCGCTAAGCTGTAGTTATAAAGCGCCCCAACGCTGACACCTCAACCTTTAATATGCTTAGTGCCAGGCCCTGATCTTGTCCTTTCTGAAGGAACTCCAGGATCTCCCACAGGGGTACTTTCCCTTTTGGAGAACACCCTGTAGATGACAAAAATCTCTTCCAAGACCATAAATCCTTGTAGTGACTGGTTTCCTACAAGATGGAAATTAGGTTAGCCGAGAATCTCCTACCCTCTAGCACTGACCTCTCAAGTTCCAGGCTGTTAAGTGCAGTCCAGTCACCTGAGGATGAAGCAAAGGCCCTTGAGCTAGAAGGTCCAGGATCTCCGGAAAGGATCCAGGGATCCGTTACTGATATACTCTTCAGCCAGAAGAACCAGGGACTCTTGGGCCAGAAGGGGGCTATGAGTATTACCCTTGCCCTATCCTGCCTGATCTTCCTGAGGACTGATGGTATCAGACAGATCGGGGGTAAGGCATAAGCTAGGGAAAACTTTCATCTGATCTGGAAGGCATCTACTACATAGGGGTTCTCCCTCAGGTTCAGGGAGCAGAATTTTGCCACTTTGGCGTTCTGTCTGGTGGCAAAAAGGTCGATCTCCGGTTCCCCCCACGTCTCAACTAGACGCTGTCTTGAGGGACCATTCGCCTTGCAGAAGCGGCAAGCGGCTTAGAAAGTCTGCTGTTATATTGTCCCTCCCTTTGATGAGGAGGGCCGACAGTGGTAGGATGTTACTTTCTGCTAGCTCGAAAATCCGTTTGGTTACCTGCAGTAGGGACTGAGACTGTGTACCTCCCAATAATTCACATATGCCACTGTAACCTGGTTATCCGATAGTATCCTTACATGACGGCCCTGCAGGGATGGCAGAAGAGTCTGCAACTCATTCTCTACTGCCCGAAGCTCCAACACATTTGAGGAGGCCTCCTCTAACAGTGACCATGTCCCTTGAACTAGGTGGCTGTCCAGATGCGTCCCCCATCCCCCGAGGCTGGCATCTGTGGTAACTACCCTGGAGATGTGGGGAAACCACGGGACCCCCTCGCGAATGGATTTTATGCACAGCCACCAGTGAAGGGAATACACAACTTCGTACGGTAGAATTAGCGTACTGTCTAGACGCCCCTGCAACAAACGCTGACTTTTGAGGACGAATCCCTGCAAGTCTCTCGAATGGATATGGGCCCACTTTATTGCCGGAATACATGAGGTCAGGGAACCTAGGAGCGACATAGCACGCCTGAGAGTCATTACAGTATTTTTTAGTGTCCTGGAGATGAGATTGAACAACTTCTCTTTTTTCTCCTCTGGCAGCTGACATTCCTGCCGGTCGGAGAAGAGCAAGAGACCTAAAAAGACCTGTGTCCTCTGTGGCCGCAACCTTGACTTTTCCAGGTTTAAACATCATTCTAAGTTTTTTAAGATGGTGACTATGTCCTTCACCTGATTGTGACAGTGAGTAAAGGAACAGCCTACTATCAGGAAATCATCCAGGTATGCGATAACCAGCCTGTTTCTTCTGTGTATCTCAGGTGTGCCATTACTTCTGCTATTATCTTTGTGAAAAACTGAGGAGCCACTGCCAGGCCAAAGGGAAGCGCCCTGTACTAGAGGTGTTTTACCACACCTTCTACTGATACCGCCACCCTGAGAAATTACCTGAATGATGTATGAACCAGCACGTGATAATACGCGTCTTTTAAGTCCAGGACGGCCATATAGCACTCCTGGAAGAGTAGCCGAATTGCCGACCTTATCAACTCCATCTTGAATTTCGGGATTTTTAAATATTTGATCAGGCCACTTAAGTTGAAGATGGTCCTGTAAGAGCCTTCCGTTTTTTTTTATTAGGAACAGAGAGAAATAGAACCCTTCCCCTTCTTCCTCCGCTGGTACATACTGCAGGACATTCTTTTCTAAGAGGCATAGAACTTCTGTCTCCAGGGCTCTCTGTTCTGATATGGACGGATGCCCGCAGGGCCGTAACAATAAAATTGTTTGGGGGATATCTCCCGAACTCTAGCCTCAACCCTGCCCTCACCAGGTTGAGAATCCAGGGCCTGGACAATATCTTTTCCCAGGCTGGAAGGAAGTGGGAGAGCCTTCATCCCACCTGGGAAAAAGAGTCATTTGGAGGACTTCTAATCCCTTCGGGAGGAGGGACCAAACAGGAACCCTTTGGATCTTTTCTGAGTATCCTCTCGTCTTCTTTGATCCATGGACCTTCTACTTTTATAATACCTTTCCTTCCGAAAGGACTGTTTAAAGGAAGAGAAGGGAGGCTTAGTGAACTCCTTTTTCTCGTCGGCTTCCTTTTCCAAAAGGTCATCTAAAGCCTGAACATCACCGGGGCAGCTCTTTAACTAGACCGCCCTCCGGCCTGCGTTAGACAGCTGATCTTCCGTGTTTAGCCATATCATAAGAGACCTTGCTGTACAAGTTACTACGATGGCCCGACTCAATGCCCCTGCTGACGATTCCCATGTAGCTTTGAGAAAAGTATCCACCTTCCTATCAAGAGTGTCCTTTAGTAACTCAGAGTATTCGAAAAGAAGGAATGAACTCTTAGAGGCTTTAGATATGGCCACATCCAACCTGGGGGCTTTGCTCCAGGACAAAGATGCTTCATCTTCAAAAGGATATTCTCTCGAGGGAAGGAAGATGGCAGGGGACCTCTTATCTGGCTTATCCCATTCCCTAGTAATAAGACTCTGTAGCTGGTCATTCATGGGAAAGGTTCTATGCTTTCTCTTATCCAGGGTACCAAACATAATATCCGGGACGGATCTTTTAGGTTTCTGGTCCACCAACCCCATCGTGGAACTCACCACCTTAACTAATCTGTCCACTTCTTCCAGGGGGAAGCAGTAACCCGAGCCAGAGTCACTTTCTGACGAGGAAGAACCCAAAGTGTCCTGAAGAACTCCCTCGTCCGAAGATAATGACGACAAAGGAGACTTCTCGGCTCTATCCCCCTTTGATGTTTCCCCTGAACGGGACCAGGAGCTTAGACAATTTTCTACTTCGGCTCTAATGAGAGTCCTCAAGGTACTGGAAAATTCAGGGTTTCATTAGCCACCGTGTCATTAATGCATGGCTGGCATAACTTTTTGGGCCATGCACTCTCTAGATCCTGCCCACACAAAGCACACACCCTATGCTTTGACTTCCCCGTACATTTTCTAGGGGGCTCCTATCAAAGCAATATAGAAAAAAAGGAGGAAAAAAGGAAGGAGAGAGAAAAAAAGAGTGAGGCCTGCATTAACAAATGGCATTCTCATAGCTCACTCACCACTCCCAACAATCAAAGGGTATCAGAACAGGAGGCCGGACGTCATCCAAAGGGTCTCCTTTAGGGACCGTGAAACCTTTCATCCTGGAGGAGCTATGCTGCCTGGAATCCTTGGACCTGCGTGCCCCATTACATCTCTCGGAAGTCCCATCCTGGCACCGGGGACGCTGTGGCTGCTCCTTCGCTGATCCTCCATGCAGCTCTTGCAGGCTCTGCTGCTGCTGTGGAGAGGGCTGCTGTGCATCCATCTTGCACATGTGCCCCTGCCTGGCCGGCGTCTTCTGTAGCTTCTGGTACCATCCCCGGCTCCTCCCGGGTGCAAAGGTCCCGACCACGTCATCAGATCGCGACTTCCTGTTTCCGGCCGCGCTCTGACCACGCGCCAGGACGCAGAGTGGCTGGCCACCACACGGTGCTGGCGCTGCAGACTCCTGCCCGCTCGCAGCCGAGACCCCATCGGGCCCCCCCGCAGCACTTCCAGGACCACCAGCGCTGGCCAAAGCTGTAAGTGCCCTGCCGCTGCCAACCAGCCTGGGATCCTACATCTTCTTTCTTCTGCAGCTGCCATATGGTCAAGGCTCCGCCCTACAAGGTCAGGAAACCACTGATGCAGAGAGAGGAGCCACCCTTTTTATCTTAAAGGTTCTCTGTCCTTTTGGGGCGGATCCCCTCTCTCGTTGGTGCTGTTATGAGTGCTAGGAAAATACTGGTTTCCTTCCTCGGGATTAGGCTGGGTTCATATTGCGTTCTGGCAGTCCGTTAGACGGACTGCGTTACACCGCGGTATAACGCAGTCCGTTAACGCTGCCATTCACCCCCACTGTCAGGCGCATCGCGACGCATGCCGTAAAGCGACATGCGTTTGCGATGTGCCGTCATTCGGTGACGGAGCCTCGGATGCGGGCTGCAGCGTCTGGGCTCCGTCACCGCTAGCACAGATGAATGAAATGTGCTAGCACACTGCGCTAGCGGGTATAGCATAACGTGATTGCATTATGCTATACCGTTACCAGCCCGTCAATGCTATGTGTTGAACGCAATGTGAACCTAGCCTTACTCTAGTTCACTAAGCGACAAGTGGATTTGTCAGAATACTTGCTGCTGGTATAGGAGGAGTCAGCAGCGCCATTGAGGATATTGAAAGTTTTTTCTTATTCATTCACATTTATCCTGCGCTCTGATCTGAGTAATTACGTGGGGTTAATGTCTAAATCTCCGCTCTGTGGACTGATTCATGGTGTTTGCCAGTTATCTATCATAAAATACATTCAAATTGTTAACGGAACTGGAGTGGTACATGATGTGGCAAAGTCCACCCAAGAAATTAATGAAAAATTGTGGTATACCTCATGACAGAAATGGTATGCCATTCCATACCTGGAGTAAAATTTCTAGCGTAGGCACTTGCTAGTTCTAAGATGCACCTCTTAATGAATTAGATGCATCTCACTCCATCACGCCCATCTTTTAGAATGGCGTGCTCAACATCCGTCTTAACGAATCAGGCCCAATGCACGATAAGAACAGTGAACGGTTCTGAGTCAATTATTTGGCATATTTAGACAGAAACACAATGTAAGTGCTCAGTTTAAGGCACAGTATAAATTTGAATGGCGTCTTAAGAGTGATCCAAAATTTTATATACCCCAAAATGGTACTAATAAAAGCTTCAACTCTATTTATGAAAGACAAGCCCCACCCAGGTCAGTTATCTGCTAACAGAAATATAGGAAGCTTCCATGTTACTGGTAACACAAAGGCTCTGGAAAAGCGACAATCCTCTCCCTGCCACTACTCCCATTCCAAATCCAAAAGCCCCCATGGCTGCTGAGCCCTAAATTGTGCTCAATCCACAGTTAGCATTAACATGTGGCATTACTGTAGTGGGAAGAACCCAGTTAATTTATGGGGCGTTTGCCTCCAGAAGCACAAGCGGGCACAATGTATTAGGTACTACAATGGCAAATTTGCAATTTTAACTCTGCAATACCGACTGCATGCTTATTTCTGGAAAATACATATGGGGCCAAAGTAGTCATTAAACCTGTTGAGTTCCAAGAGAGGTGAAAGTTACTTATGAGGGGGATCTGGTGCTATGGCACTGTTTTTGAGGAAACTGCACTCATTTCAGTTTGATAAATGGGGTCACCTTTGGGGGGTTCTGCTGTTCTGGCATCTTACCGTATTTTTCGGACTATAAGACGCACCGGACCATAAGACGCACCCCCATTTTCCCCAAAAATTTTTGGGGAAAAAAGTGCGTCTTATGGTCCAAAAAATACGGTATGTGTTCGGCTAATGTGAGCCAAGTCTACATTTTCATGGAAAAAAAACTTTTACAATGTTTTAAACTTCTGTGAAGAACCCAGCAGAAATTGTGCTCCTTCCCTTACGAGCTCTGCCATGTGCCCAAACAGAAGCATCCAACCACATATGAGGTATTGGTGTACTCAGGTGATGTTGCAGAAAAGATAATGGCGTACATTTTCTCCTGTTACGCTTGTGAAATAAAACAAAATTGAGGCTATAGTAACATTTTTGTGAAATAAACATAATTTTCCCTTCCATTTTGTGTTCATTCCTGTGAAACACCTGAAGAGTTGACAAACTTTCAGAATACGGTTTTGAATATCTTGAGAAGTGTGGTTTTTAAAATGGGTTCTTGGTTGTTGTTTTTTTTACATATAAGCTCTTAAAAGTAACTTTAAAAGTGAAGTGGTCACTAAAAATATAGGTTTTGTAAATTTTGTGGAAAAAAATAAAAAATTGCTGCTAAATAGTGATAGACACACACCCATGTGCAAGAGAACCAGGGGGAAGAAAACTG
>VIAB01017902.1:26663-38085 GCA_009801035.1 Oophaga pumilio | reverse complement strand
TTTGTGTCATTCTCAAAACTTTTGGCCATGACTGTATGGTAAATGTTAGTTGTTAACTATTTTAAATCACAAAAACAAACGAAGTAGTATGCCATAAAATCACAATATTTCATTGATATAATTAAAAAAATGTTAAAAAATAATCATGCAGGGACACCTAAATGCAGAAAAAATTACAATGAAGTAAAAAATGCCAAAATATTATGCCACATGAATAGTGCACCTCATAAATAGTCATTTCACAGTGGAATAATAAAGGCTGAAAAAATGATTTTTGAATGTACTAAATGAAAAATCAAAATATACAAGTAGCCAGATAGCTTTCAAATAATAAACAGCCTAATAGTAGTGAAAGAAGTAGGATCACATGTGCTATGCCCATAAATTTTTAAATAAGTGCAAAAGTGCCAGTCATAAAGTACTGATATCTAGATTCAACTGCAATTAGCTACCATGTCAGCAATAAAGTGAGCAGAGTATGCATAAAAAAATCACATAGTAGACATGAGGCGTGTGTACACACAATCCCCTGGAAAAAACTTAACGCGAAACGCGCGTCGGGGTGTAAGCGTCATTTTGAGGTAAAGATGCCTTTATACCGCTCCACTTAACCCTTTCTTTTCAGTCTTGTTACTCTGCCTCATGTCTACTATGTGATTTTTTTATGCACACTCTGCTCACTTTATTGCTTACATGATAGCTAATTGCAGTTGCACATGTGATCCTATTTCTTTCACTACTATTGGGCTGTTTATTATTTGGAAGCTATCTGGCTACTTATATATTTTGATTTTTCCTTTAGCACATTCAAAAATCATTTTTTCAGCCGTTATTATTCCACTGTGAAATGACTATTTATGAGGTGCACTATTCATGTGGTATAATAATATTGGCATTTTTTTACTTCATTGTGATTTTTTTCTGCATTTAGGTGTCACTGCATGATTATTTTTTAACATGTTTTTAATTATATAAATAATATATTTTGATTTTATGGCATACTACTTCCGTTTGTTTTTGTGATTTATTCTTGTTTTTTTGGAAGTGCCACTGAACTAGGCAATTTCTTGACTTTGATATTTGTTAACTATTTTGTGTAGTATTACTATCTGTTTTAAAGGGCATAACAAGTCAGCTTCAAAATTTAGAATTTTTCAACATTTGCCTCAAATTTGTTACTTTCATTAAGAAATGCAAATCGTGTCAACCTAAAGTTACAACAAAGTACAATGTGATACACAAATACGATCTCAGAAACACTGGGATATGATTTGGCTTTTATCCAAGTCATATGGCAAGACTCGTTAAAGGGTCGATATTGACTTTTAGGATTGCTACTTTCAATAGGTGGCAGAAGAGCTCTAGGCCTCTTCCTCACTGAAGAAGCAATTTGCATATTTAACTTCCCAGAGGAGAATTGCATGGCTTATAAGCCTCCTAACACTGGCATGTCACTTTCCACAAAGAGAAATGTTAGATCACAGCCTTTCATACAGTCACATCAGATCTCATGCTTTGCACTGTGGAGGAGCAACAACATGTCTGCAAAGTGAGATTCTGGTTGTTAGCCTAAAGGGTATGCCACACTAAACAATATCGCTAACGGGATCGCTAAAAAACGTCACTATTTAGCGATCCCGTTAGCGATGTTGCTGTGTGCGGCAGCTTCCGGCGACGAGCTTCCTGCTGGGATCTCGCTCGTCGCTGGAAACGATCCGGACCCTTTTTTCTCGTCGGCGCTCCCGCGGCGCTCCCGCTGGGTGAGTATGTAATCGCTGTGTGGCACCTTTTCTTAGCGATTTAGCGGTACTTTTGTACCGCTAAATCGCTAAGAAGATCGCTAACGGCGATAGCGCCGTTAGCTATATCGCTATGTGTGGTCCCACACTAGCGATATTAAAACGATCCCGCTAGCGATCTCATTAGTATGCGACGCTAACGAGATCGCTAGCGGGATCGAGTAGTGTGGCAGTAGTCTTAGTCACGTGGCAAGGCTCGTTAAAGGGTCAATATTGACTTTTAGGATTGCTATTTCCACTGGAGTTCAAGTCCTCTTCCTCTCTGAAGAGCCAATATGCATATGGGATATGTAGAAGAATTCCAGAACTATTACAACAAAGTGACACATTAGATTTAAAAAATTTGGCCGGGAAGGTGAAAGTTGGCTTTGGCAGGAAGGGATTCAAGATGATTTGAACTAAACTGAATAAAAAGATAAGAAAGATCAAAAAGCGAAAATAAGCTATAACGTTAAACAAAATCAAGATTTTATTTTTAGACTGTGCCACTCAGTCCTAACATCAAGAAATGTTGCAATGTATAAACAACATAGTCATATTCATTACAGTATAATTGAATCTAGTGAAAAATACAAAAGCAAAAAATTAATTCTAAACATTAAGTTCCTAACAGGTTATACTCCTAGTATATCAGACGCCCCAAAATAGCCAGAAGGGTAATTGGAATAGCTAGATACATGTAGCAAACCTCAATGCTAAAAAAAAATCAGAAAGATGCTATATTCTTTATATAACCAGAGAAAGAGATGCTAGTTTAACACCAAAGATAATATTTCTCCAAAGCTGAAGCCTTTGTAAAGGGTATGCCACACTAAGCGAGATCGCTAACGAGATCGCTACTGCGTCACCATTTATGATGCAGTAGCGATCTCGTTAGCGACTTAGCTGTGAGATTCCAAACACAACTCATCAGCGATCTGTGATTTCAAACACATCTCATCAGCGATCTGTATAACGACCTCTGCGGTCGTTGGGAAAACCTAGTCCCGCCTGCGACGCTGGTGAAGTCGTTCATAAAGGGTGTCACACTCAGCGATTCAGGCTCACCAGCAGGACACCAACAACCAAAAAACGGCTCAGAACGTTCATAAGCGATCAGCGACATCTCAGCAGGGGCCACATCGCTGCTACATGTCACACACAGCTGCGTCGCTAACGAGATCACTACTGCGTCATAAAATCGGTGATGCAGTAGCGATCTCGTTAGCAATCTCGCTTAGTGTGGCATACCCTTTAGTGAAAGTGATTAAAACTGCTTGAGATCCTATTGCACATGACACAGAGATTGGGGAAACCATTACATTTACTTTGTTTTGCTTTACCTGTAAAAAGACTGTTTATGTTAAATCCTATTGTGCTGAAGAAAGCAGTTTCAGTTGAAGTGTGGAAAAACACAATAAATGTTACCTTGTGTTTGCACCAAGACCTGTGACTATGCTGAAATTAGTGTCTACTTGTGAGCTGAAATCCCACACCTTATTACGTGAATGAACACAATCAAACAGGATCCATCAGCAACAATCCAAACATGTTGGCAGCTGTCCACACAATGCTTCCAGAGCATCTTTAATAATTGCTTGAAGAATAACACCTTCATATTAAGAACATGAAAAAAAGACCTTTGGATCAGTATTATGGCATTATTACTTGGACAATGTATTTGTTACATGTTTATAAAACCCCAAAATTACTTCTGCCTTCTCATTTAATCTTCTTTGAGATGCTTAACTTTTGATATTTCCCTTAGCCTAGCTTCAGAATAGATGTCAGAAGTTGTCCTTTCGCAGCAGCTTCTTCTACAACCAGTGGCCCTTATTTGTCAGTAAAGAACTGAACCACATACTTGAACCAAAGTCACACCCCAATTCATTATTCATCCCAACAGGTCACGTTCAAGACTCCTGATATTCAAGAGTAACATTTCATTCACGTTTTTATGACCTGTATGCCCAAATAGATGGATTAGAAGGGTTGATTCTACCGACAGATTCCCTTTAAGAAGCGATTTAATGACAATGAATTATGTATTTGGTCACCAGTAGCCAAAGAAGCAAATTCATAGACCAATGCAACTAATTAACATTAATAACTGTTCAATGTAATAATCAAATATCCAACATAAAGACAATATCCCTACTATAGTATATATAGTATCATTTTTCATCCTGTGTGCTCAGAGATTTCTCTCCACTGTGAACTTTTTGGTGATGGTACAAATTACTTTTCTTCATAAATCGCGCCTTACATTCAGTACATGAATAAGGTTTATCTTTAGCGTGGTTTCTCTGATGTATAACAAATCCCAATTTACGGATAAAGCATTTCCGCCATTCAGAATTAGTCTCTGGTTTCCCTCCCGCGTGGATTCTCTGGTGAATAGTAAGATCTAAGCTAGTGTTAAAATATTTTCCACAGATTTCACAAGGGTATGACGTCTTCTTACTTGTATGCAGCAGCTTCATGTGGCGTATAAGATAGTTATTACTCGTGAAGATTTTTCCGCACTCTATACAAGAAAATGGATTCTTCCCAGTGTGCAGCCTTTGATGTTTCAGTAGGTTTTGGACTTTAATGAACGTTTTCCCACAATCAGGACAGGAAAATGTTTTTTCTGCTGAGTGAAGTCTGCAATGGTCAACAAGTTGAGACTTACTGGAAAACCATTTGTCACATTCTGAGCAAGCAAATGGTTTCTCGAGTCCATGAAATGTTTGATGCCGGATAAAATTTGAGTTACTGAGGAAACGTTTTCCACACTTGGCACAGGAAAATGGGCCTTTCAAAGTCTGGATTTTTTGATGAACATTGAGATTTGATGCTTTCGAAAAACACTTACCGCTACGTTCACATGAATATTTTTCTCCACAATGAATCATCTGATGTCTTACAAGATACGGCTTACTGAGAAAAGTTTTATTACATTCGGTGCAAGTGTACAGTTTCCTTAACATGTGGATTTTCTTGTGTGTGGAAAGTCCAGATTTAGAAAGAAAACTTTTGCCACATTCAGTGCAAAAAAATGGCTTGTCTGTGTTTCTCCTTTGACGAACAAGTCTTCTATGGACATGTTTGCTACTAATTGTCTGGTCTGTATCTGTTGGTAAATAAATGTCAATTTCTGATGTCTGGTCCTCTTGAAAGTGAAGAGCTGTATGATGGGGTGTACGGAATGTAGGAGTGTTAATGTCTGTATTCTCAGTATAGTCACCAATATAGGCGACTGGTTCCTGCTTAATATGAAACTGACCTTGTGCAAGTTCTGTGGATGTAGAAAAGCCCGTGTCTGTGATATTACCGGAGACTGGTTCCTCCTTAATATGAAACTGACCATGTGCAAGTTCTGTGGATGTAGAAAAGCTCGTGTCTGTGATATTACCGGAGACTGGTTCCTCCTTAATATGAAACTGACCATGTGCAAGTTCTGTGGATGTAGAAAAGCCAGTGTCTGTCAGATTACATGAGACTGGTTCCTCCGAACATTTATATTGTTGCATGTAATCTGTGACAATGGGATTTCCCTCATGTGACGTTGATTCTTCCTTAATGTGGACAGTGTTGTATTGTATAGGATCCAGTGGAGTATGTAGGCCAGTGTATGTAACGCTTCCTTCATTATATAACGCTGGTTGAAGAATAAAATATTCCTGTATATTTGTGGGTGTAGGAATATCAGTATCTGTGAGGACTCTTTTCTTTTTTTTCTGGGCAGGAATTGCATACGTATGGTCCAAAAATACAGGGTGGTTGTAAATGGACTTTTTTTGTCCATTGTCATCCTCGTTACATAATCTCCCAAAGTTATTTGGTGGATCTTGAGTTATGTGACATGTGGATGGACCAATCCCCTGTATGAGACATATTGCCTCAGAAGTTGATACATTCTTGGCAAAATTGTCCTGATAGCTTATCAAATTAAGTTCACCCATTGAGGGATATCTTACTTCTTGGAGTACTGTATGAAAACCATGTTCATTCTTCAAATGGAGTGGTGAAGAAAAATGTGGATAAAATTCTCCAGGTTCATAAGTAGCCCTAGCTAAATCTGTTAAAAAGGGAAATGTGATGTATTACCACAAGTAATTATTTGTCAACTAATAATCCAAACATAGTTTTACATGAAAATATCTCCAAATAAATCTTCTGAAAAAATACTTACAATACCAAAGTCTGAATTCAGATTACATTAGTGTCATAGAAACTGACTGTCGGTGATCATGGATACTGTAATAGACACTAATGGACCCCACTCGTTTTTAAATGTACAACTATTTTTGTATGCTCAACCTTAGTGGTATAAGCATGCTAAGCGATATGCAGTTCTGGTATTAAATACTCATGCATGATACGCCATGGTTTTCATAACTGTACCATCCAGCATGAAGAAGGTCTCACCATGTGGGGGTAATTAAAGTGCAGGTACAAGGTTCCAATATTTTTTGACAACAACTACATTTTAGGTCACTATTTCGAATTTTACTAATTCTGAAAAGTATGTCAAAACAATCCAGATTGAACCTGTTAATGCAAGTACGAACAGAACCTTAGTAAACGTTATTTATTAGAAGCTTATTTTGTAAGCTTGTTCATAAGCCTTACAAGCCAGGTAGCAAACATCTCTAAAAAAAATGGTCTCTCACACCTAACGGTTGACATGTTTATGACTGTATCCCAATGACACTGAACAACAAGTGTAGGTTAAAAATATTAACTAACCGAAATGCAGAAAAATATTGAGATTATTTTGGAATGTTCCAGGAAAATTTAGGACACTGCAAAAGTGAATTATTGAAAGTATATACAGAGGGTAAAATAAATATTAAACACATCACCAATTTTCTAAGAAAATATATTTCTGTAGGTGCTAATGACATGAAATTCTCACCAGATGTCAGTAACAAAACATCCAATCCACACAGGCAAATAAATGAAGCCATAAATATCTATAAATTAAGTTATGTGTAATAATGAGAAATTACACAGGGAAAAAGTATTAAATACATTAATAAAAAGAGGTGAGAAAGGCCATGGAAAGTGATGACACCAGTTGAAATCTATCAGCAATTCAAAAACAACCCTGCCAGTTAGTAAAAAATATCAGCTGGTTCAACTGATGGCCTATAAAAAGTTGTCTCATTACAAGGTGCCACACAAGAAACATCTCATGATTGGTAAAACAAGTGAGCTGTCTCAAGACCTTTGTAACCTTTTTGTTGCAAAATATACTGATGGCATTGGTTACAGAAGAATTTCTAAACTACTGATGGTTCCACTGAGCACTGTTGGAGCTTTAATACAGAAGTGGAAAGAATATAATTTCACTATAAAACGGATACGACCAGGTGCTCCATGCAAGATTTCAGACAGAGGAGTGAAAATTATCAGAAGAGTTGTCCAAAAGCAAAGGGCCACCTGTGGAAAGCTACAGAAAGACCTAGAATCAGCAGGTACAATTGTTTCAAAGAAAACTATAAGTAATGCACTCAACCTCCATTGCCGGTATGCATGTTCACCACACAAGACTTCATTGCTGAACAAAAAGCATGTTCAAGCACATTTAAATTTTGCTCAACAATATTTAGACAAGCCTATGAAATACTGGGAGAATATAATCTGGTCACATGAGACCAAAATTGAACTCTTTAAATGTCATAATACACACCATGTTTGGATGAAAAAAGGCACTCCATATCACCTCAAAAACACCACACCAACAGTAAAGTTTGGCTGTGGAAACATCATGGAGTGACACTGTTTCTCAGCATAAGGCACTATAAAATTTAAGAAAACTTCATATAATTGAAGAAAGGATGGATGGACAAATGTACTGAGACATTCTTGATAGAAGTCTGCTGCCACCTATCAAGATTATGAAGATGAAACAAAGGTGGACATTTCAGCAAGACAATGATCCCAACCACAAAGCCAATGACACTCTCAATTGGTTTCCCAGCCAGTCACCTGAACTGAATCCAATGGAAAATTTATGGAAGAAACTAAAGCTCAGAGTTCATAGAAGGAGCCCATGGAACCTTCAGGATTTGAAAAGTGTTTGTGTGGACTAATTGGCCAAAATCACACCTGAGCAATGTACATGACTAATTATGGAGTCAGTAAGCCAAACCTCTGACTCAGACTCAATTTCCCTGATTTTTGACTCCACAGCACTGCCTCACAACTGAGCATGTACATAAAATGCAGGACAGATTCATCTCATCTTTCTGCCCTACTCTCAAGATTACATCTCACCACCATCCCAACTCTAACCCATCTCTTCAAAATATCACTAACAACTGGTGTTTTCCCATCATGCTTCAAACATGCCTCAATTACACTCATCCTCAAAAAGCCCTCTCTTTACCCATCCTCTGTATTTAGCTATCGCCCCATATCACTTCTCCCCAATGCCTCAAAACTAGTGGAACAACAAGTCTATTTCGAACAATCCGCCCACCTCTCTTCCTGCTCCCTCTTCAACCGCTTACAGTCTAGCTTCTGACCACATCACACAACTGAAACTGCCCTAACTAAAGTCACCAATGACCTACTAACTGCCAAAGCCAAGCGATACTACTCTGTCCTCCTCCTGGACCTGTCCTCTGCCTTTGACGTAATGGAACACTCCCTATTACTACAGACCCTCTCATTCCTTGGCATCACATACTTGGCCCTATCTTGGATCTTGTCATATCTAACAGACCGGACATTCAGCATCTCCCACTAGCCCACCACCTCCTCACCTCGTCCCCTATCTGTCGGAGTACTGCAAGGTAAAGTCATAGGATCCCTGCTCTTCTCCATTTACACCTTTAGTCTGGGACAGCTTATAGAATCTCACGGCTTTCAGTATCACCTCTATGCTGAAGACACACAGATCTACCTCTCTGGACCAGATATCACCTACCTACTAACCAAAATCACACGTCTATCCGCTATTTCATCCTTCTTCTCCGCGAGATTTCTAAAACTTAACATGGACAAAACAGAATTCATCATCTTTCCTCCATCTCACTAGACTCCACCAACAGGCCTAGCCATTATAGTAAATCTTCCCAGTCCCACAAGCTCGCTGCCTCGGGGTAATCCTTGACTCTGATCTCTCCTTCAAACCACATATCCAAGCCCTTTCAACTTCCTTCCGACTTCAACTCAAAAATATTTCCCGGATCCGTACATTCCTCAAACAAGAATCCCCTGCTTAGACTAGTGCAACCTCCTGGTCTGTGGCCTCCTTTCTATCACTCTCGCGCCCCTACTGTATCCTCACCCATCCTTTGTAGATTGTGAGCCCTCGCGGGCAGGGTCCTCTCTCCTCCTGTGCCAGTCGTGACTTGGGTTAAGATTATTGAACTTGTTTTTTATTATGTATACCCTTTTTCACATGTAAAGTGCCATGGAATAAATGGCGCTATAATAATAAATAATAATAACTAAAAGCCGAGATCCTTAGATCAGGAAAATAACAGACATTTATATGACATTAACGGCATTGAACTACTGAACCCAATTTATTATATATTTTAGGAGTCGGATTCTGTCCATTTTATACAGACTCCACCAAAATGAACACCGACTCCACAGCCCTGCTCCTTACAGGAGGCTTCTTGAAGCTATCATCACGAACAAATGCTTTTGTACGAAGTATTTAACACATTTCAGTAATAGTGTTCAATACTTTTTCCCTGTGTCATTTATCATTATTACACATAACTTTTATTTATGAACATCTACGGTTTGATTTCTTTGTCAGTGTGGGTTTAATGGGTTGTTACCAACATCTGGTGAAAATTTCATGTCAATAGCACCTTTAGAAATACATTTACTTACAAAATTGGTGATGTGTTGAATACCTATTTCACCTGCTGTATATTATGAGACTTGTAATGTGTTATTACTATATTAAAAATGCTACATTACTTTTGGGTAATGTCCTAAGTTGGTTTGACAACACTCAGCAGATCATGTCTTCTGAAGTATTACCACGAGTAGGCCCTGAAATCCTTCTTATAAAGAATCTTAGAATTTCAGTATGCAAATGTCCCATGAGGCTTTGTGCTGAACTGCTGGAATCCAATTGTGCCCAAAACCGACATAACACTTCTTATCATCTTCTAGGCCAGGAAATTAAAGGGTTTATCCAGGACTATTTTTTTTCTTTACTATGGGCCTAAAAACTAACTGGCAGGTAATTGAAACCTACATGCCTGTTGTGCCCGATACAAATCTCTTCTGGCACAGAGCGGTCACAGACCGTTCCTACCGGTGATTCAGCGGCTTCCACTGATGTCACTTTGATAGAGCAGTGTCTTCTATTCTGCTCTGATCTGTTGATGGGGCATGACTGCCTAACTGCAGGGGGAGTCGACTGTCAATCAGAATGAGGTTGGCAGTCATGCCCTGTCGACAGAATCACCCGGAAGATCTGCTCTGTTACCGTTGAGAAGCTGAATCGCCGTCTGTAGTGGTTGATGACTGCTGTGTGCCGGCGGCAGATAGAACAGGCAAGTAGTTAGCAATTACCTACCTGTTAGTTTTTAGGCCCATAGTAAAAAAAAATTAGTCCTGAATAAACCCTTTAAGTTTCTTACTATACTATAGATAGGTTCTGTAGAGTTGTTCTTAAGGTGAACTTGTATGCAAGTAGGAACAGATACAGAGTCGGCAAAGGTTAAAACTAATACCTCATCGCTCACCTCTCCAACTGTCCTGGTCCTCTTCTTTCTGCAGTCGTGCGTCATACATCCCCGGCGTGAGTGTCAAACATGTATGGCACTCTTGATTAAGGAGTTAAATGGATATTTATGCCTTAATGGTCAGGTACAAATTCTGTTTTGTCTGGCTTCTTCAATTCCTCTATGTAGCAACAGTGCCCCCATGTAGTAATAATGACTCCATTGTGCCTCCACATAGTAATAGCTTGTCCTTTTACGCATCCACAAAGTAACAGTGTCTCCTCTGTGCCTCTTTTTAGTAATAGTGCCCACTGTGTATTTGTATATATTATATATAAACACAGTGGTGGCAATATTATTTGTAAGGCTTTTGCGCCCCCATAGAGTAGTAATCAATCACCAAAAATCTGCATGTCCTTCCAATAAACTGTAATTCACTTCCCCTTGCTCCCACAAAAGGAGCTGTGGCTTATTTATCTTCCTCCCTGATGCCAAGCACGGAGGGTGTGATGAGGTGACATCTCCTCCATGACCCCAACCTCTGGCAGACCTCAGCTCTCAAGAATCCTGTGGCTTGTCAGAGGGAGCGGAGGAACAGGGAGCTAACGCCTCTCTGCTCTACCACAATTTTTTACAGCATATTCCGTCAAGGATGATGAAAAAAAATAAGAACAACGCACGTAACATTTATGATTATTTGAGCACCTGACAATATTTGTCAAATAATCAACATATAAAGATGCACTCTACACACAGACTGATTCATTGGATTGTCCGTTTGCAATGTACAAAAGGTAAATAGTAGTGAAGTTAATCTGCTGACAGTTTTATATGTGACTTATTGGCTCTGTTTCGGTCCTCCGCTGTACTACATGTGCGGTACTCCATCTCTAAGAATCAGCTGAAAAACGCAAGATGTGTATCTTCGTACCGTGTTAGCCAGTAGATAGAAAA
>VIAB01017901.1:45501-56097 GCA_009801035.1 Oophaga pumilio | reverse complement strand
CGCGAGTTTCTCTCATCACACTCGCAAGTGTGACCCCGGCCTTATGCTATAATTTCATAGCGGGAACCTCGGACCTCATCAATCTTCCTCCGTGTGTTTACTTTTCATATACATTTTGACCTCCAGAAACAAATTATGAAAATTGGTATTTGAGGATTGGCAATTTTATTGTAAAGTGCGAAAGATAAGATCCCGATAATCACTGATCACAAAAAAATGAGTCTGCTAAATGGCTAAACCGTAGACAAGCTGGGTGGTTCGTATTTTTCTCTATGATGGTTTCTGTGATTGAGACCTGATACCAAGAATGTGAGAGCTGATGCTCTACCAGTCTATTACTGATCCTATTTCCATTCTGGCAAATGGAATTGTACTTTTAGCAATTTAACTGGATCTAACAAAAATTAACCCACACTAATACTCCTCTTTGAAAATTGTTGTGTTACAGGAAATTTTACTGAGCATCTCAAAAGTTATTGAACCAATAATCCTGACATTTTTGGTTGCTGTCAATATTCATAGATCTTGAAGGACACCTTTTGGAGCATTTCTAATTTGCTAAATGCATGTATTTACAGCTAAAAATCAGTTTTGCAATTGGGTTTCATTAAAAATTTTCACCATAAAATCGCTTATGATAAAATGGAAAGGCTTTTTACTCAATTATTATACAAAGGAGGAATTTCATTAAATCATGAAGCCCTTTGACCAGACCAGTTAGTATTTATTGGAAGACCTGGGTAAAACATTGGGGAACTGAAAAATAATTGATCCGAATGTGGGGGGAGAAGGGGGGAGAGATACAGGCTAACAGAACATTGTATAGAGATTCATTAAGGATGTGCAATCATCCAAGGGGTTACTTTGGCCAGGAGAATGATAGCATAGAAGTGAACACTGGAAATATAAGTAGTATATCCTGCATGTCTGGGTAGAGAGAGGGTAGTTGGGAAATTATATTTTGTTGATTTCTTTCTATTTTTTTCTTTTTCAATTACTCTGTTTGTGATCCTTTAATTTTGAAAATGGAGGAAAGGAAACGAAATCTGAGAGTTTGTAAGTTACCGTAAGTGTATATAACTTATAGATGTTAAAAATTAATAAAAAGTATTGTTAAAAAAAATTGCACCATTTCCCATCTATGGCTCAATTTGCATAGGTTCCTCAGATGGAGAGATGGATGCCAAATCCATTTGGGACTTTGCATTGATTTAGAATTGTAGTTCTAATAATGTTTAGTTGCAGTTTAGAATTGTAGTTCTAATGATGACTCATGCAGGAAAAGAGACTCTCCTGTTTCTGCATAGTGCTTAGAAGGATTCAGGTAGTCAGTTTTTAATCACGTGATGTCATAGACCTAATGGAAAAGAGAAGAATTATCTGATAAAAAGGCAAAATGAGCAATTGTAAGTACACAGTGCTATATAATATGATGACTGCTGTACATTAAGAGGATAAAAACTTTGATGGGAGTGCGTCTTTAAAAGTTATCTTCCACTGGGGATTCTTAATTTTTACTATTTTTCTATCGACTGACTAGCACGGTACAAATATATAATTTCCTGATTATTTAGCCATCATTGTGCTGCTTAGAAAGCTAAATGCACACAGTGCTTACTGCTTACTACTGTTTTCGGGCTGTAGACGTTTATGAGTTATAGTCCGACAGTGGCAACAATAGGTTAGCTTGCTACATGATGCTGTATATGTTCTTTATAGGAACTAACATGTTGCTGAGGTTTACTACATAGTTGGAATAAATGGTTTGCCGACCCACATCAGCCAAAGGGACACTCTTGACTAATGTTTGGTGAATGGGGCCTAGGAAATTGTTAAAGGGAATCTGTCACCCTAAATTGGCGGGATATTTAAATGATGGCAGTCAGGTCAGATGGGCGGTGTTTTGGGTGCTTGCCTTAACATGTTGTTCGCCGCTGTCTCCATTATTTCTGGGAATTGTAGTCGTTGCCCTCCATATAACGCGCCTGCGCATTGCAATCTGCGGGCAAAGCATACTGCGCGTGCTCAATTCAAGATTGCAATGCGCAGGCGCGTTATATGGAGGGCAACGACTGCAATTCCCAGAAATAATGGAGACAGCGGCGAACAACATGTTAAGGCAAGTACCCAAAACACCGCCCATCTGACCTGACTGCCATCATTTAAATATCCCGCCAATTTAGGGTGACAGATTCCCTTTAATTTGTACACCAGGAGCTGCTTCCCCAGACACATTGAGAGGTGCGCACTGAAGGTACTGCCACACTAAACAATCCCGCTAGCGATCTCGTTAACATCGCATACTAATGAGATCGCTAGCAGGATTGTTTCAATATCGCTAGTGGCTTCCTAATTTAGCGATGTCGTTAAGGACGCTATCGCGGTTAGCGATCTCCTTAACGACTTTAGCGGTACAAAATACCGCTAAATCGCTAACAAAAGGTGCTACACTCAGCGATATATACTTACCAGCGGGGCGCCGACGATAAAAATAGGGTCCGGAACGATGTCAGCGACGATCACAGCAGGATCTCAGCAGGGGCCACGTCGTCGCTAGATGCCGCACGCAACAACATCGCTAACGGGATCGCTAAATAGTGACGTTTTTTAGCGATCTCGTTAGCGACGCTGTTTAGTGTGGCATACCCTTTAGCCTAAACACCACTGTGTTTTACTGATTGGATTTTGATTGCAATACACAGGCAGTCAGCCACTGTTCAATCAGAATGTGTTTTTCCAGAAAAGCCTTGAAAGCAGGCATGGGGCCAAACCATCAAATGATAAGTCTGGAGCAGTTGGGCTCATCACATGGGTGGCCAAATATTTGGTAATTTGTAAACAGATGAAACAAGCGGATGTGCCTGTGTGTGGCCAACATCAGCTTCCATGACGTCTGCTAAATACAGCTTGGCTGGGCTGCAATGCTGATAGTCTTCAGCCTGGCTGTGTGTCCGTGACAGACATCTTGCCAGTCATTCCTTCTGCATACAGAACAGCTGCACATCATAGAAGTGATATAATATGCCTTATAGAAGCGCGATGATTGAAGAACATGGCACTGCCGTTTGTAAATGGTACTTTATGCCCTTTTGGGTTCTACTTCCATCCACCCACGGCTAGTTTTTGTTTTCCATTTCTCTTTTTTCTGGCTTTGCCTGTGCTATACCTCCCTGCCCCCTCTGTCTCCTCTCCCTCCTTCCTGTAACCCTAGCTGGTCTCTGGGCTGAGGTAAGAATGAGGGCGCTTTCTGCAGTCAGGCCCTTGTGACTTCAGGAGGTAATTGAAACCATAGGGTTGGGTGGAAGGAGAGGGGGGAAGGTGTGCATTAGCTCCAGAAATCAAAGTCAGTTTTGGGGCTGGGATGCAGGCCTGCGGCCTGATTTACTCCTCCAGAAGGTAGGGGGTTAGGGATGTACACCTGTCAGCAAAGTATGAAAGCTCCCATGGGGCACTAGGCATGACTGCTGGCGGGGTGTTCCGATGCTCCACCACTTTCGGGCTTTACATTTACAGTTCACAGTCCTGACCGTTTTCTATTTGCCATTACTTTTTATTTTATATATGTGTTTCTTTCATCCTAATGTACAAAGCCGGTAGAGCAGGTATACATCCTCAAGCTTTGGAAATGTGAGTGGCCTATTCTGTTATTAAAGATGTCATAATGATCAGCCCTGATAATTAAAGATCTTTCTATTTTTGCTTTTATCATTTTAATATGACAATTTTAGGACAGAGCAGCTAACACTACCTATAGCGGAGCACGCAGTTTTTCATGTCTCTATCAAAGTATCTACATTGCCATCTACCCCTACAAAGTGATTGGCCCCGTACGGTTAGTGCATTACCCTTTCTTTTAGTCCTTATTCGAAGGGGTTGACCACTAATTTATAAGTCATTTTTATGTGAACTGCCATAGATAAGCTCTTTTGTAAATATTTTGCTTTCCCAAATCCCTCTGAAACCAGAACTGTTCTCCTGGTCACATGATCTCTGACTGAGGACCCTTAGACCTCCTGTGATGTCACATCAATTTCTGCCCACTTTGGAATTTGACATGACATAACAATCATGTGACTTTTATCCTGTGTGTGTGGGCGGGGCTCTATTCAGCAGAGCTCACTCACTGCTTCTGTGCATACAGCTGCAGACACAGCTCTCCCACCTCCCTGTTCATTTCCCCTGCAGAGCTCTCCCTTGTAGCTGTATGTATACAGCACAGTATATATAATATATACATATATATACTGTATATAAGCTGACCAGTAGTATAAGCTGACCAGAGTATAAGCCGACCCCGGTAATTTTGCCACAAAAAACTGGGAAAACTTATTGACTCGAGTATAAGCCTAGGGTAGGAAATGCAGCAGCTATTGGTAAATTTCAAAAATAAAAATAGATACCAATAAAAGTAAAATTAATTGAGCCATCAGTAGGTTAAAGGTTTTTGAATAGCCATATTGAATCAGGAGCCCCACATAATGCTCCATACAGTTCATGATGGCCCCATAAGATGCTCCATACAAAATACGCCCCATATAATGCTGCACCAAGGTTAATAATGGCCCCATAAGATGCTCCATAGAATAGGCCCCATATGCTGCTCCATAAAGGTTATGGCCCCATAAGATGCTCCATAGATTATGCCCCATAAGATGCTCCGTATATTATGCCCCATATGATGCTCCATATATTATGCCCCATTTGATGCTCCATATATTATGCCCCATATGCTGCCCCATAAGATGCTCCGTATATTATACCCCATAAGATGCTCTGTATATTATGCCCCATATGATGCTCTGTATATTATGCCCCATATGATGCTCCATATATTATGCCCAATATGCTGCACATAAGATGCTCCATATATTATGCCCCATATATTATGCCCCATATGCTGCTGCGAACAATAAAAGAAAAAAAAATACTCACCTCTCATTGCTGGGGGCCAAGTACCGGTGTCCTGAGCAGGCGGGGACACCGGCGCGCTATGGGGGACAGGTGCCAGTGTCACCACTGGATCAGGCCCCGGCACCTGCGATATTCACCTGTCCCCTTTCCACCGCTGCGCGCCGCTGTCTTCCGGGTCCTCTGTCAGTGACTGCTTAGGCAGAGGGCGTGGCGCGCTAACTACGTCATCGCGCCCTCGGACCTGAACGTCACAGCCAGAGGACGCAGAGGACAGAGCGGAGCGCAGCAGTGGAACGGGGACAGGTGAATATTGCATATACTTACCCTCTCCTGGCGCGGTCTCTGCAGCCCCTGCTCTACTCCCACAGTCTCCACCAGCTCTTCCTTCCTGCAGCGGTCACATGGTACTGCTCATTAAAGTCATGAATATGCGCATATTCATGACTTTAATGAGCGGTACCACGTGACCGCTGAACACAGGCGCCGGAGACCTTGGGAGAAGCAGGGGCTGCAGAGACCGTGCCAGGAGCGGGTAAGTATGATCTGACACCCCCGCTCCACCTCCCCTGCCGACCCCCTGGCGTATATGTCTAGAGTATAAGCCGAGAGGAGCACTTTCAGCCTTAAAAAAAGGGCTGAAAATCTCGACTTATACTCGAGTATATACGGTATGTAAACACACCTAATCTATGCCTCTTTATATATATATGTAAACCATGCAGTACACCCATTATAATGTATACACATGTACATACACACTGCTGTATACCCTGTGTAATCAGGCTCGGACTGGCCCACAGGAGAATAGGAGAATCCTCCGGTGGGCCCCTTTTGCAGGAGTGGCCACCACCCTCTTATATGAGCAGTATTTGGCACAGTACACTTGATTTACTATGTACAGACAAAAGAAGTATCTTATTCAACAATTAACCCATTTTATTGCTATAGAAATTTGTGAATGAGGATAAAGTCATATTTGCATTTTGCGATACCAAAGGCAATGGAGTTGAAGTTACTGATGGGCCCTTGGCATCGCAGTCCAACACTGTGTAATATATAGAACCTAAGATTAAAAAAAAACAAAATTAGCACATACCGTGTAGTAAGTAAATAAGTAAATATTAATAGTACACTTAACTAACATAGAGTACTTAGTTGACACTATTTTAATAAAAAAAGACATCCCACTACGACAATGTGTTCCCAATGTGTCAGCAGAACTAATATAGATGGGGGGAGAGCAGGACCCAGACCCGACTGTTCAGACACTTACCTGTGGAAAGTTATATAGACAAAATGCCCATCCCAAAAAGGTGAAGCCTCGCCCCTGTTTGTACAAAGTACAAAAAACTAAAGCAGAAACAAAGAAATTACACAGAACATGTGTTGGTATAAATGCAATGTGTTGGTGCATGTTCACACTGTGGACATTTAACAGACAAAACCAAAGATAAAAACAAATTGAGCAAATACACCGTAGTAGGTGTCTGAACAGTCGAGTCTGGGACCTGCTCTGCCTCATCTATATTGAGGTCTGCCGACACATATTGTATGTGCGTATTTTACACTTTTTTAATCAAACTAATGTCAACTAAATACCCTATGTTATTTACATGTACTATTAATATTCATTTATTTATTCACTTACTACATTTACTTACATTCTGTTTTTATTGTAGGTTCTGTCTGTTAAATGGACACAGTGTGAACGTTCGCCTACATGTTGCAATGATACCAAGATATGTATTGGATGATTTCTTTGGTTTTCCTGTGTAATGTAAGTACAGTGCTCAGCATAAATGAGTACACCTCCTTTGAAAAGTAAAATTTTACTCAATAGCTCACTGAAAACAAGAACAATTTCTAAAGCTTTGTCAAGACTGAGTTTCATGGAACATTTTTTTAACCTATAACATGAAAGAAAGATAAGGATAGGAAATGTAGATTATGAGCCCCAATGGGGACAGGGATAATGATATCTGTAAAGTGCTGCGAAATACAATGGCGCAAAGCATATTAAATAAATAAAATGTAAAATAATATAACTTTCATTACAAAATTTTTAGTGTTACTCCAATTATTTGATGCAATAAGGAATACACCAGACATAAAAAACTATTTAATCTCAGTTTTTGTATGACCTTGATGATTTTTATAGACATAAACAAGTTTTCTAGGCATAGAATTAACAAGTTGGCAACATATTGTGAGCCCTTGCGGACAGGGTCCTCCTGTATAAGTAGGTGACTCGTTTTAGTCAAAATTATTGTACTTGTTTTTTGCTGTGTATACCCCTTTTCACATGTAAATCACCACTGAATAAATGGCAGTTTAATAATAATATTGCAACATCTATCTTTTTCCATTCTTCAAGAGCGACCTAGTTTAGAGCCTGGATTCTGGATGGAGAGTGATCAACTTGTCTCTTTAGAATCAACACTTGTAAAATTTAACGAGCAACCACCTTTTCAGCAACCTTTTGGCCTGTTGGCCATCGTAAACTATAATTTCTGTAAAATTATTATGCCACCACCTGCCTAAAGAGGTACAGCTATTACAGCCGATATTTATGGACAGTACATTTATACTGATAACATACAGTATTCTAGAGGTGAAGGCCCCTATTGATGTTGGCAGGATCAATTCACCATATAATGAGTAAGGTAGTCTCCCGTAAATGCCCTATCCTTTTGTTGTCCTATCATAAGCCGCTTCCTTATGATTCTGACACAGACTTACGCCACTCTCAGTATAGAGAACCCAGTAACACTTGGCCAAGTTGAGCATTGCTGTTAATGGCCGACTTGGTACAGATAGCTATTGGCTGAGTGATCCTTCAGCCAACAGTTATCTAATATGTATTACCAACTTTAACCCCTTTCCGACGTTGGGCATAATAATACGCCCACGTCGGACACCCTCCCTTTGATGTGGGCTCCGGGGCTGAGCCCACATCTTTCCCGGGACATGTCAGCTGTTTTGAACAGCCTTACTGATGTGAGCAGGTACCAAGATGCAGTAACGGAAGGAGGCAGAGCAAGGGTTAACGTAAGAATTACTTTAACAGGGAATACTCCGTGCAAGGAGAAAGTAAAGGTATAACAGGAGTGGGATAAAACAGGAATAGGGATTTTAGAGGAGAGTTCAATAACGATAAACTTATCAGTTCGACGACGTCCAGAATGTGGATTTGTGGCACCACAGGAGTCCGGTTGCCACAATGGTCTTGCCTCCCTCCAGGGGGGAGTGATGTCATGCCTGAAAGCAAAGAAGTAATCCCTTTACCAGGTAGTTCCAGCATACAACACAGTTCCTGCTCCAGGACAGCAGGGGGAGCTAAACCCGATATCAGGGGAGCTGCTCTCTCTGGTCAGAAGCAGGAAATTAGTAGGGAGGTATAGCCTGAACAAGGTTGAGAGAGGACATGTGGAGAGGAGCTGGGGATAGAAGCTCCATCTGAGCTCACCCCAGGCTTGAGCGTCTGTGACCAAGCAGCAGAGCCCGAGGCTGTGTGGGTACTAAAGCTCCACCAGCAGAATCCGAAGGGCAGAAGACCGCAGATCCTCTGTCCCCAACTGATACTCGACGACACAGCAGCACGTGTGAGCCGAAGACTCCAGACAGGAGTGACCCCTGAAGCAGGCTCCAGCTGCCTGTCATGCGAGTGGAGTTCTACCTAAGCATCAGAGAGAAAGAGGGACTTGGATAGAGTTTACAGCAGCAAGTACCTCAGAGAATAGCGCTAGAAAGGAGGCCTCACCATCCATCTGACTAGGGAAATTCCCAAATTGCTGCCAGGCTGACTGGCTCCAGAATCATCTGTAACCTGAGCCCCGTAACCTGTACCTGCACTGCTCAGTAAAAGGTAAAGGAAACTGTACTCTGCTGTGTCTTCTGAATCTTTCCTGCATCACCTGCCCTGCACCACACTCACCACCAATATCACCTTTACTATCCTAACTGCCCTGGGACACCGCTCTACCCGTGGAGAGCTTAACCATCTTTGCTGCCCTATCATCATCCCAGAGAATCTGCATTGCAGCGTTGGTCCCCTTACCATATACCACAGGTGGCGTCACAAACACTTTATTACAAACTCTTTATTATTTCCCTTTTCATCATCTCCCCTTTTATTGGACGCCCAGGGCCATGGACCGGGTCACTGCTGCCGTGACACTGCCCCTTTAAGAAGCGGCCCGGTACCGAGCATCCCCACTGCCCTGGCGGGCGATCCAACTTGGCGTCACAAACAGGATCCGCACCCCGGCATTGCCGGTTACTGTGTGTCATAGACTGTATTGAACTGGGTAAATTGCCGCCATTGCAGCAGCGTGCGGGAAGCAAAAGGGGCGTGCTGTCATGGGCGGACCCTGAGAGAGCGCAAAAAGAGAAGTGCTGCGGCTGCGGAGACAGAAGCTGGCAGAAAACAGGGAGCTGAGGCCTGGAATCCCGGTGCGCACAGTTAAACCCGCCGACAGAGCAACAGCCTGGTAACCCAGCGGAACCTCACAGCCTGGCTAAGATTCACTAGGGGGGGAAGAAATTGTCCAGGGCAGATGGAGATTTAGTGGCGGACGAAGCCCCCATAGAGTTGCAAGATTCAGTGGCAGGCACAGCTGCAGCCCCCAGAGCGCCACAAGATCTGGCGACCGCTGCTGCAGACCCTATAATGCCGCTATCAATGCTATATATACCGGGAGCGGCCTGGCTACCGCAGTACTAAGGGGAATCACATACCCTGAGCGATTTCAATGAGAGACTGTGTAGTTTGTTTGACGTGTACCCCCTTTCTGAAAGCCAAAAAGTAAGCATTCTCATTGGACAGTTAGCTGGTGTGGCTCAAAGAGTAGTAAAGTCCTGCCAGGACACTGATAGAGACTGATAAGCAAATTCTGGCTAAGCTGTGGGGCACCTTTGACACCCGCACTGCAGCAGAAATAAAAATTAGATTCTTTGGGTAAAAACAAAGTGTTCAGGACAGTATACGGGACTATGCTATTAACCTTCAGGAGGCACTACAGGCCCTAAAGCAGACTGACCCAGACAGCGTGCAGGATGGAGACAGATTGTTAAAGGAGCAATTTATTGAGGGATTCCTGTCCAGCACCCACAGGACACAGCTGCGCATCATGGCCCTACAAAACCCTGACCTGAACTTTGCAGACTTTAAAGATAGGGCTATCCGGGTGTTGCACGAACCAAATGTCAGCCGCCCAGCGCCCCCTAGGCGCCCAGCAATTACATACCACCAGGAGACAGCATCCTTCCCTCAGACCCCCATTGAGGCCGACGCACAGACCCTGGATAATGATCCATCTGCAGAACTACGTCTTCAGGTCCAGGAGCTGACCAAAAGTGTGGCTGCACTAGCCAAAACCGTGCAGTCCAAGCAAGTGCCCCCGACAAAGATCCAGTTGGCTTCCAGTCTAGATGACTTCCCGTGGCGACGGCGTAAGAGGATCCCACCAATCAGAGGGAGAGACAATGATCGCTACGACCAGGACGGACGACCCATTTGCTGCCGCTGCAGCAAAGCGGGGCACATCGGAAGATTCTGCAATTTAAACAAGCAACCCCTGGGGCAGGACAGGAGTAGGACGACCAGGCCCACAATACTTGTGAGCCAAGTACGTTGGAGGACGACCGATCCTTCCAGTTGTGATTGACGGCATCCCAATGAACGCT
>VIAB01017899.1:16762-40275 GCA_009801035.1 Oophaga pumilio | reverse complement strand
ATGCATGGCCGACCTCATGCTATTGGCGAAAGTCTGTGTTTTTTGAATCTGACCAACCTGTTTCACTCAACTCTACTCAAGACATCAGACAAGGAATTAAAGCTTGGGCAGAAATTGGTCTTCCAAATCAAACAAATAAGGCAGCACTCTGTAGCGCCATAGCATGCAAATATGAAATATGAAAATTGCACTGTATTACTGCATTAGAAATATGAAAAATTGAAAATGCTTAGCGCATAAATTGCCCAATTCATGTGTACCTGGAAGCCACGTTAAGGCGATAATTGTTTTCCAGGACCAAACGTAATGCCAATCCTCTCTTAGACTAAAGTCTTCATCTATATGGGAACCTAATGTGAATCCTCACTTAGACTGAAATCTGTTTCTCTGTATCTCTGTGGAGGATAGTGGCCCTGCTTTGATTAAAAACGCCTGAGGCTAAAAGGAGGAGTGCTCAGTCAGAAGGCTAATGAATACAAATTTAAAAAAACTGGCCTTCACATCCAAACATAAACTAAGCGTGAACAGATGCTTACTAGGTTTTTTGCAGGTGGATGAACATCCACCTGATGAAGACGGATCCTCCGTCGAAACGCGTTGTGGTTTAACCCCATCTCTTGTCTGAGTCTCCTTCCTGCGCTCCTAAGACCGTTTTCCATTTTCTTATTGCTCCCATCCTCCATCGGAGGTTTTCGGCTGGAGCTGCGGTGGAGACCCAACATTCCATCCACCCTGGGGTTGCTTTCTAAGCGCTCCTTCATGACCGCCTATCATTGTCTCCTAGGCTAACAGAATGGCAATTTCAAATGGAAAAAATGGGAACTTTGGTTTCATGTGGCCAACCAGGACGTCTGTTCCAAATGTTATTGAGGTGCGTGAAAATTTGGTGCAGGGCAGGACTGGCGTTCAATGCATAAGATAACACTATGGGAGAATCAAATGGAAAAAATGGGAACTTTTGTTACATGTGGCCATCTATGACATCTGTTCCAAGTGTTATTGGGGTGCATGTTACTTTGG
Source organism: Oophaga pumilio (assembly GCA_009801035.1). Lineage (NCBI taxonomy): Eukaryota > Metazoa > Chordata > Amphibia > Anura > Dendrobatidae > Oophaga > Oophaga pumilio. The sequence continues at coordinate 39,255 of VIAB01017899.1, read as the reverse complement.
GGCCATGCAGTCCTTGCATGCAATGACTAGGGAAACAGTATGGCAGTACCAAATGGAAAAAATGGGAACTTTGATTTCATGTCGCCATCCAGGATGTCTGTTCCAAGTGTTATTGGGGTGTGTGTTACTTTGTTGCAGAGCAGGCCCTGCATTCAATGCATAGGATAACAGTATGGCAGTACCAAATGGAAAAAATTGGAATTTTGCTTTACTGTTGCCATCCAGGATATCTGTTCCAAGTGTTATTGGGGTGTGTGTTAATTTGGTGTAGGGCAGGCCTTGCATTCAATGCATAGGCTAACACTATGGGAGTACCAAATTGAAAAATTGGGAACTTTGGTTTCATGTGGCCATACAGGACATCTGTTCCAAGTGTTATTGGGGTGTGTGTTAATTTTGTGCAGTGCAGGCCTTGCATTCAATGCATAGGCTAACACTATTTGCGTACTAAAAGACTAATGTGAAATTGGTTTTCATGTGGCCATTCAGTTACATGTGTTCAAAGGTTTATTGGGGTGTGTGTTACATTGGTGCAGGGCAGGCCTTGCAGTCAATGCCTAGGCTAACAGTATGGCAGTGTCAAATGGAAAAAATGGGAACTTTGGCTTCATGTGGCCATCCAGGACGTCTGCTCCAAATGTTATTGGGGTGCGTGTTACTTTGGTGAAGGGCAGGCCTTGCATTCAATGGATAAGCTAACACGATGGGAGTATAAAATGACTAATTTGAACTTGGTTTTCATGTGGCCGTCCAGTACGTTGGTTCAAAGGCTTATTGGGGTGCGTGTTACTTTGGTGCAGAGCAGGCTTTGCATTCAATGCCTAGGCAAACAGTATGGCAGTAGCAAATAGAAAAAATGGGAACTTTGGTTTCTTGTGGCTATCCAAGACGTCTGTTCCAAGTGTTATTGGGGTTCATGTTACTTTTGTGCAGGGCAGGCCTTGCATTCAATGCATAGTCTAACACTATGGGATTACCAAATGACTAACGTGAACTTGGTTTTCATGTGGCCATCCAGTACGTAGGTTCAAAGGCTGATTGGGGTGAGCGTTAATTTGGTGCAGGGCAGGCCTTGCATTCAGTGCCTACTAGGCTTTCAATATGGCAGTACCAAATAGAAAAAATGGGAACTTTGTTTTCATGTGGCCATCCAGGACATCTGTTTCAAGTGTTATTGGGGTGCTTGTTACTTGGATGTAGTTTAGGCCTTGCATTCAATGCATAGGTTAACACTATAGGAGCACCAAATAATCAATGTGAACTTGGTTTTCATGTGGTCATCCAGTACTTGGGTTCAAAGGCTTATTGAGGTGTGTGTTAATTTAATGGAAGGCAGGACTTTAATTTAATGCCTAGGCTAACAGTATAGCAGTATGAAATGTAAAAAATGGAAACTTTGGTTTCATTTGGCCATCCAGGACATCTGTTCCAAGTGTTATTGGGGTGTGTGTTACTTTTGATGCAGGGCAGGCCTTGCATTCAATGCATAGTCTAAAACTATGGGAGTACGAAATGACTAATGTGAACTTGGTTTTCATGTGGCCATCCAGTAAGTGGGTTCAAAGGCATATTTGGGTGCATGTTACTTCGGTGCAGGGTAGGCCTTGCATTCAATGCCTAGGTTAACAGTATGGCAGTACCAAATGGAAAAAATGTGAACTTTTGTCTCATGTGGCCATCCAGGTTGTCTGTTCCAAGTGTTATTTTGGTGCGTGTTACTTTGGTGCAATGCAGGCCTTGCATTCAATGCATAGGCTAACACTATGGGAGACCCATTTTCTTATAATTGGAAAACTTTTTCATGAGGCCCTCTTGTACGATTCGTCAAAGGGGTATTGGGCTGCATCCTAATTTTTGGCAGCCTAGCCACTCACTGCATAGGCAAGAACAGTGTATTAGACCCATTGTTTAAGAATGGGAACGACAAAGCATAGCCAGCTGATGGCCCTTTAAGAAAATTAATGCCGCCTGATGGCCCTATAAAAATAGGCTTTGTGACTTTTAGAGTCCTTCCTTCATAAATGAAACAGGATGTATCTGATGATGTGTCCCACACCAAATGGCCAGATAAGGTTGTTAAATGTTAAAATGACATTTCCCAGTGAATGTACTGTATTGGTTGAAAGCAAGGCTACAGTTGAAAAAGGCATCAAAAACGCTACGTGTGAACTGTTATGATCTGCTACAAGCACTAAGGAAAGAAGGGAATTCTGTCCCTACAATAGAACTAAGCTGGATCCCTACGATTTAACGGGGAACCTGATCCTGCAACCAGACCTGCTAAAGTCCTCAGCTAGTCTGAACGAAGACCTATAGTTGCGAGGGAGGAATCCCTACAAGATCTAGGGACTGGGAGAAAAGGTGGACACCTTCTAACAGAAATTGTAGCAGGGATAATTAAACAGAAAACAAATTACTTAGAGATCCTAAGATCAAGCAAAACTGACTGATTAAGGCACCTAAGCACCCGGCTAGCTTAAGAGTAGATAATACAATGAAGTCCAGCAAAGCCAGAAGGGCGGAGCCAGACTAAATAGGGAAAAAAGGTCATGTGACCAGCAAACTGAAACAAAACCTAACAAGAGGGTTCTAACATGAACATAGCCCAAGTGGTGGAGTTACATTTTTTTGGATTATTTATTTTGCCTTATATACAAATTATTTCTCTGGAAAGGATGTTCCTTGACATATTTCCCTGGAAAATTCATTTTATTTTCATTTTTGTATGTTTTAGTGTGCTCCTGTTAAAGTAGTGTCACACTCTGACAACATTGGTCAAAGGGGTGTTCCCCATGATGTTCCCATGTTATTTGAGCAATGTTCCCATCGATTTCAGACTTTTTTAGACCCTAAAAGGACCCCCAGTGGAATTGCGGCAAAAATGCTCGGTTTTCCCATAGACTTACATTGAACTGGTTGCTCAGGTCGAGTGCCCGAGTATTCCAATTTGCTCGACCCGAACAATGAGCACCTGAGCATTTTGGTGCTCGCTCATCACTAGTGCTTACCTAGAGTCACCAACTCATATACACTCAAACGTATAAGGCAGCAATCTGTAGCGCCACAGCATGCAAAAATGGAATATGAAAATTGAATCGCATTACAGCATTAGAAATATGAAAAATTTAGAATGCTTAGTGCATAAATTGGCCGTTTCATGTGTACTTGGAAGCCACATTAAGGCAATTCTCGCTTTCCAGGACCAAACTTAATGCCAATCCTCTCTAAAGTCTTCATTTGTATGGGAACCTAATGTGAATCCTCTGTTAGACTGAAATCTATATCTCTGTGGAGGGGTTGTGGTCCTGCTGTGATTAAAAGCGCCTGAGGCTAAGAGGTGGAGTGCTCAGTCAGAAGGCTAATGAATACAAATTTCAAAAAACTGACCGTCACATCCAAACATAAGTGTGAACAAGTGCTTACCTAGAGTCACCAACTCATATACACTCAAACAAGGTAAGCACCTGTTCACACTTAGTTTATGTTTGGATGTGACAGTCAGTTTTTTGAGATTTGTATTCATTTACCTTCTGACTGAGCACTCCACCTCTTAGCCTCAGGTGTTTTTAATCAGAGCAGGGCCACTACCCCTCCACAGAGATGCAAATTTCGGAATAAGAGAGGATTCACATTAGGTTCCCTTACAGATGAAGACTTTATTCTAAGAGAGGATTGGCATTAAGTTAGGTCCTGGAAAAGGAGAATCGCTTTAACATGGCTTCCAGGTACACATGAATTGGCCTATATATGCGCTAAGTATTCTCAATTTTTCATATTTCTAATGCAGTAATGCAATTCTATTTTCATATTTGAATGCTATGGCGCTACAGAGTGCTGCCTTATTTGTTTGAGTGTATATGAGTTGGTGACTCTAGGTAAGCACCTGTTCACACTTAGTTTATGTTTGAATATGTCAGTTTTTTTAAATTTCCAAATGAACAATGACCCAAAGCATACTGAAAAAATGGTAACAAAGAGGCTCAAGGATAACAAAGTCAATGTTTTTTAGTGGCCATCACAAAGCCCTGATCTCAATCTAATTGAAAATTTTTGGCCAAAGCTGAAAAGGCAGGCTCGAGGAAGGCAGCACTCTGTAAGGGCCAATGTATATGCAAAAATTGAATATATGAAATCTGAAATGCATTATTGCTAAAAAAATTAACTTACAAAAATGAAGGTTCTTAGGGCATAAATTGGCTAATTCATGTATGCCCGTGAACCACGGCAGGTATGCCAATTTATGCACTAAGAACCTTCATTTTTGTAAGTACTTTATTTTTAGCAATATTGAATTTCAGATATAATATATTCAATTTTTGCATGTACATTGGCCCTTACAGAGTTCTGATGTGCTCTCTTTTGGTATATTGTGCAGTCATTGCAGCTTGCACCTGTTCACACTATATGGAGGTGCTTGTCAAGTTTTTTGTAGTTAACTATTGGAGGTTATGACTGCCTCCTTTTGTGACTTTGCACTCCTCCCATCAGCCCAAGGGTGCTTTAAATTAGGGCTGGTTCGTACCTTACCATTTAAAATATAGGCTTATAGCCTGGGAGAGGCATGTTTGATAAGCATTACAGTAGGTGTCCATCAGAGAAGTGTCACATTGCCGTGGTTGATGGGCTCACATGAATTGATCAATTTATGCGCTAAGAACCTTCATTTTTGTAAGTACATTTTTTCTTAGCAATAATGCGTTTCAGATCTCATATATTCAGCGTTTGCATATACTTTGGCCCTTAAAGAGTGCTGCTGTGCCTTTGGGTTATCTATGTATGTATGTTATCTATGTATGCACATGTAAGCAGATAGGTAGCCTATTAGGAATACAGTGGTGGTGATTCTACACTTGCAGCTTAAGTCAGGGAGCAAACATGTAATTATAATCCACTGATGCTCTATTCATGTATATAAAATAATAGTACTAGCACCATTCAAAAATTTCAATTTTTGGCATTTACAGTGAGCTATTTTACATTCCTGCACAGTAAGCTTTCTCATGTAAAATTCCACTTCTGACTTAAAGAGGACCTATATTGACCAGTTTTTGCTCTTATTTTAATGCAGCTGTCCCTCTGAGTGTTCAATTTATTTATTTTGTTAATTCTACAATGTAATTTCAAAAGTATGAGCCTTTTTTGAGTGCTATTATTTATTGTCTTTACCATGGGAGCGTGGTTCACAGAATTCTCTAGGCAGTGTCTTAAGAAAGCTCTGAATTATTACTTTGTGAACAATTTCCCCGTTGTAATGATAACTAAAAGTAGATTCAAATCAAAAGGATGATATTTCTGTAATCGTATTGCGGCATATTCAGGGGAGCAGCAGCAATATAAAAAGAGCAAAGCCACTTTTCACCTGGTGACAGGTCCTCTTTAAATTCACATCTCATCATTTAGTGATGTTACTCCATCTTCTTTTGCTATAGTTTTACTAGTTTTCTTATGTAGTCAGAGTCTGTTTTGTGCTCCTAGTCAACTGCTCAAATTCAGAAACATCATTATAACATTATAATATTTGAAAATGGAAGGACCTGTTAGGAACTGTAGTTCTGTGCAGCCATCTGAGAATGTCTCGGGTCCGGTGCTACGCTAGTCCGGAAGCAAGTGCCGCCATTTTCCTGACTCTGGAGACAGAGATACCATGCATGCAGGGAAACCATTACAATCTTATGGAGTATTGCATTCTGGAGTAGTAAGATGTGTGGGGATGCGGGATGTCGTATCTCCCACGGATTTCACTGGCCAGTGAACATGGGACGCTGTGGTATCTGGTACTAGGCAGTGGTGGGATTTTGTCCATTCTTCTGTGCTAGTTAGCAGGGAATGGTTATCTGGGGATTATTAGGAGGTATTTAACACCGGATCATTTCCTTCAACATCAGGTGGACTATTTAACCCTGCTCCCAGCTCAGGGCTTTGCTGTTTATTGCAGTTCCTGTGTGCTGAGGAAATGAGTGGTCCTAGCAATATAGGTTGTTATCTATTCAGGGTTTTTCTTAAAGTTCTTCTCCTTGTCTCTTTGTGCCACACTCCCACCCGATGACTAGGCACCAGTGACAGTGGGCTTAGTCCCCCTTCCATGTCTGGAAGTTGGGTGAAGAGTATCCTGGGCCCTCAAGGGTTTGCCTAGCTGGACAGCTTGCACCAAATGCATCTGTGGCTGCGCTTTTGCTAGTTTGGTGCCAGTCTTGATGGGTCTCTCTGCATTAGCGCATAACAGGACTCAGGTCTCTCAAGCTGTGACTACAAAATAGTATATTATTTTCCTTCGGGCACCATCCTCTTACATATAGAGTGCACCACTTCTGACCGACTTTACTTAGAATATTCTTTGGATATTCTCACACCACAATGAATTCTATGTGAGAATGACCAAAGTAAACCTGACTTTTATCAAATTGTTTGACTAAAGCTTTGAAGGTAAAAAGATTGAAACAAAAATACTGGCACATGTGTAATTACCATTTACCACCATCTTAAGATTTAATTAATGCAATAAACATTTATAGAATGTATGAAAAATATTAATTACGGTATTCACTGAATGCTGATGCAAATTGCCCTCATTTAATAATTTTGGTTAAATGCTTAAAACTGTAAATTATTTTGTTTAAAAATGTTGATTTTTTTACCCCTGAAAAATCTTTAAATTGATCAAAATTACATGTCTAAATTTCTCCTGATCAGTCATCTACTACTTGTTAGGTAAAGTCCATCTTGGGTAACAAAGTATGGATTCCAAGATGTGAGTGTGGGTTTATCATTTTGAAAGGCTTGCACAATTCTACTCATAGAGACTTAAGCTGGCCATACACACTGGATGGCTATCAGTCGAAAGATTATTTGACTGATTATTTGCCCGACAGTCATTTTAGCTGACTTTCCCATACACAGGAGCGCTCACTCAGCCAAGTGCTCCTATGTTCTCTGTGAGAAAGCTGCCAACTGACACTTCTATCAGCAGCATCTGTCAGTGAGAACAATGCGATAGGCCATCCAAAATTGGACATGCAAGATTGACGTTGCCCCGAATCATCAGTTGGCTGACTCCCCATCTACATTAGACCGTTAGTCAAAGCTGTCAATATTAGCAGGTTTGGTCAACTTAAGTCTAATGTGTATAGGGGCCCTTAGAATCTGAAGGCAGCCACAACACCTCCGCTGTATTTTCCTGTGATCTCAGATCTGTCTCCACTGTATACACAATTCATTCATGTAAGAGTTTCAGACCACACATGATCCACATGATAGGGCAGCACGGTGGCTCAGTGGGTAGCACTGCTGCCTTGCAGCGCTGGAGTCCTGGGTTCAAATCCCACCAAGGACAACATCTGCAAGGAGTTTGTATGTTCTCCCCGTGTTTGTGTGGGTTTCCTCCCACACTCCAAAAGACATACTGATAGGGAATCTAGATTGTGAGCCCCATCGGGGACAGCGACGATAATGTGTGCAAACTGTAAAGCGCTACGGAATATGTTAGCGCTATATAAAAATACAGATTATAAAGATTATTAAATGCCCTTCCATTTTCATTTTTGTCAATATTTTTCACCCAACATGTCATACCTCACAAAACACAGCTCCCTCCCCACCTTATTCTCCCAGCTAGAGCTTCCCATATGTCTGCCTTATTTCTAGGAAAAATATGTGTTAAGAAGCTGTATGGGCCTGACTAAGGCAACAACATTGTTAAAGTCAACTGTGACTGGTTCTACTGCATATTTACTTCCTTTCCTCTCTGTACACAGCTACTTGGAACTACAGAAAAGTCAGGCAGTCAAACCTGAAGGTAAAGGGGATTGATGGAACTGTGAGAAAGGAAGTCACTAATTACAGTATCAGTAGAATATATGTCAAAAGCGCATAGAGTGCCAAAAAATAGTCTGTGGCAGAGCTAAAGGCCAGTCACACAGGAGAACTGGTAAACAATGAAGAATATGTCCTTGCTGAAGTTTTTTGATGAAAAGCCAGAAAACACTAAGGTTTATTGCAAAGGGCAGGTAACCACAGTCCATGGTCAGATTAGTATACCTAGCCCAACTGCAGGTCTCCTGACCTGAGCTAACTCTTCCATATACGACTATAAGGCAGTTAGCTAAGGTCGGGGCTGGAGACCTGGCGCTCTGGGTGGGTACTGTAATCCAAGTGCGGTCCATGATTCACGGCTAAGAAGAATTAATGCCAGAAGATCAAAACTGAGCATAAAACATTACTTTCTTTCCTTCAATAAGTTCCAATTTTAGCCTTTACAGTCAGGTCATGCACCTGTAGAGATGATATGCCATCTCTAGTTCTGCATCTTCATAAATGAGTGTAGAGCATTATTGTTACAGTAATGTGTCTAAATCCAGAAAAGCAGAAATAAAATCAGCAAAATTATAATCTCAGAGGGAAGCTTGAAAGCTGAATGAGTTAAAATGTGCGGAGCTGCCATTTCACTTGTCCAAACCACTGTAGGATGCTCTCAGCTACTATATTAGCTGAAATGAGGACTAATTCTAATTCTACTATTGTTACAAGTGTCTAACACTAGGATAACATTGTTACTGTAAAAATAACCACTGCTGCTATGTACTTTGTTTAAGAATAGTGGTCCCCGGAGGGAAAGTGTAACCTTTCCGCAGCTGCTGTTTGTAGGGGAACATCCAAAACAATTCAAGACACATTTGGGGCAGCTTGAATGAGCATTTGTGCTGAGTTAATTCTGCCACATGCTATAAAACTAAACACAAATCAAGTGTGCAGAATGAGCACTACTGACCATAGTAGTCTAGAAAATCCGTCGGATAAGGTCTTTAAAAGTATACTGGGTGGGTGATTGCAGTTTTCATTTTATCTGTGCTAGATCAGTAAAATATACTGTCTGTTATGTATAATTTTTTCTGGCATTTTTTAAATATCGAAGTGGTCAGGTAGAATTCGAGGGCTTCATCTAAATTAATTTTGATGAAAATGTGGGGTGCAGATAAATTTTTATAGCAGCAGGTATTGATGGCTCTCTGATTATCAAGACAGGATAGTCACATCATGGGTGGACAAATTTACCTTTCAATAACTGAGTTCATTCAGTTATTTATCACGCTTCTAGTTACCACACAAGACCCACTCCAACTATCAGCAGAATCCAGACAGTCCTATTCCTTTTTTTTGCACTAGTATTCTATACCTATCTCATGTATAAAAAAATGAATATATTTTATATCACCACATTCATAAAAGTCAAAGCTATCAAAATATTACCTAATTAATACAATCATTAAACTCCATAAAAAGAAAAAAAATCAAAGCACTAGAATTACAGTTTTTCAATCACCACTTTTCTCCTCCCAAAAAAATTCAATAGAACCGATGAAACCCTTGCAGCTAACCCAAATTGCTTTCAAATAAATCATCAGCTCGTAAAGCTAAAAACAAGCCCTCACCCACCTCAATCGATGGAAAAATAACAATGTTGTGGGTCTCAGAAAATGATGACACAAACAAGAAAAAAGTTACAAAATATTTCCTTTTTTCACAATTTTAGCACATTTGGATTTTTTTTTCCATTTTTCCAGTAGTTTGAATGTTAAAACAAATGGAGTCATTCTAAACTTCAACTTTTCATACAAAAAACAAGCCCTCTTAAAGCTATATTGATGGAAAAATAAAGAAAAGTTATAAGTCTGAAAAAGGTTCTAAAGCAATTTCTTAAGCTTTGGGGCACCAGCAAACCACAGTGAGAGATATTATTCACAAATACTTATAACATGGAACAGTGATATAACTTCCCAGGAGTGGCCAGCAGACCAAAATTACCCCAAGAGCACAGCAACGACTCATCCAAGAGCTCGCAAAAGACCCAACAATAACATCCAAAGAACTGCAGGCCTCATATGCTTCAGTTAAGTACAGTGTTCATGACTCCACCATAGGAAAGAGACTGGATGGCAGAGTTCCAAATGAAAACCACTGCTTAGCAATATGAGCAAAACGGCTCTTCTCAGTTTTTCCAGAAAACATCTTGATGATCTCTAGACTTTCGGGAGATTACTCTGTGGTCTGACGAGACAAAAGTTGAACTTTTTGAAAGATGTATGTCCCATTACATCAGGTGTAGAAGTCACAAATCATTTCATAAAAGAAACATAATACCAACAGTTAAATATGGTGGTGGCAGGGTGATGCTCTGGGGCTGTATTGCTGCTTCAGGACCTGAAAGACTTGCTGTGGTAAATGGAACCAAGAATTCTGCAGTCTAACAAAAAATCCTGAGGGAGAATATCTTGCCATGTGTTCGTGACCTCAAGCTGAAGCACACTTGGGTTATGCAGCAGGACAATGATCCAAAACACACCAGCAAATCCACCTCTGAATGGCTTAAGAAAAAAAAAAATAATAATAACAATAATTCTGCAAAGGTGAGTAGGCCAAAATTCCTCCAGAGCATTGTAAAAGACTCGTTGCTAATTATCGCAAATGTTTCATTGCAGTGGTTGCTGCTAAGGTTGAACCAACCAGTTATTAGGTTTAGGGGGCAATCACTTTTTCAAACAGAGCCCTGTAAGTTTGGATTTCTTTTTCTCTTAATAATGAAGACCTCCATTTAAAAGCTGCATTTTGTGTCTACTTGTGTTATCTTTGCCTAAGATTTAAATTTGTTTGGTGATCTGAAACATTTAAGTGTCGAGTGACAAACATGCAAAAGAATGGGAAATAAGGAATGGGGAAAACACTTTTCTCAACTGTACATTAAATCCAATTTAAGACCTGTACTTAAAGTGGTTGTCCAATACTTTGACAACCCTACCTCTTTCCTCATGGAATCATAGAATCATAGAATGTTAGAGTTGAAAGGGACCTCCAGGGTCATCATATCCAACACTCTGTTCATTGCAGATTTCACTAAACCATCGTAGACAGATGTATGTCTAGACTCTGTTCGAAGACTTCCATTGAAGAAGAACTTGCCATCTCTCATGGCAGTCTGTTCCACTCATTGATCACCCTAAATGTTAAAACATTTTTTTTTATCTAGTTTGTATCTTTCCCTTTCAGTTTTATTCCATTGCTTCTCGTATTTCCATGTGCAAATAAAAATAAGGATCACCCCTTTACACTGTGAAAATTCCTCAGATATTTGCAGACAGCTATTAAGTCTCTTCTTAGCCTTCTTTTTTCCAAGGTAACCTTCCTAGATCCTTTAACTGCTCCTTGAAGGACATAGTTTGCAATTTGCTCACCATCCTGGAAGCTCTTCTCTAAACTTGCTTCAGTTTTTCAATTCCTTTTTTAAAAAGTGATACTCAGAATTGGACACAGTATTCCACATTAGGTCTGACCAATGAGAAGTGAGGGGGAAGTGAGGGGGGTAATTATTTTAAGTGATCCAAACTCTATGCTTCTCTTAAAATATCCAAGAACTACAGTATGTTTGCCTTTTTTGCTGCTGCATCACTCTATTAGTACACCTAAGTGTTTTTCACATGTGCTGTTGCTTAGTTCTATTCCTTCCAGTCGGAAGATGTTCTTTTCGTTTTTTTGCCCAGATGTAGAAACTTGCATATTTCCATGTTAAATGCCGTTCTATTAGTCAATGGGCATTGTTTAATCTTATCTAGAGCCTTCTGCATCTTTTCTCTGTCTTTTCTAGTTTTAGACATCCCTCCTAGCTTAGCATTTTCTGCAAATTTGATTAGTTTACCATCAGTTCTCTTATCTAGATAATTTATAAAAGTATTGAACAACACTGGGGCCAGGACAGAGCCTTGTGTACCCCACTTGAAACACTCTTCCAATTCGATGTGCAACCATTTATTACTACTCTTTGAGTATGATCAGAGCCAGTTATGAATCCACCTAACCGCCGCCTTGTCAAACCCATACTTGGTAATTTTTTCAATAAGGAAAATATGAGATCATTTACTAAATGCTTTTCTGCCTCAGTTTCCTGATCAACACAGTCAGTGATTCCATTATAGAAGGAAATATGATTAGTCTGTCATAACTTTGCAGCAAACCCATTCTGGCTCTAGTTAATTACTGTATTCTTATTTAAGTACTTATTAACTTGTTCAAAGATCTTATCTGATATAGAAGTAAAGCCCCCGTCACACGTTTTGTGATGCAACAGCGATCTCAGCAGCGATCTCGCTATGTTTGACACTTACCAGCGATCAGGTCCCTGCTGTGAGATCGCTGGTAGTGTCGGAAATGCCTGGACATTTCTTTGGTTGAGATCCCGCTGGGTAGCATGCATCGGTGTGTTTGACACCTTTTACCAATGATCTCGCTAGCGACTCAGCACTGAGACACATAGGAGACACATCGTTACACAGGTCGCTACGGGTCGCCGATCATTGCTGCATCATTGGGAAGATCTGACTATTTGGCATCTCACCAGCGACTACATAGCGACGCAGCAACGATCCCTACCAGGTAGCATCATTGTCGGGATCGCTGCTGCGACGCTGAGGGTGACGGTACCCTAAGGCTCACTGACCTGTACTTTCCTGTCACCATTATATTTCCTTTTTTGAAGATAGGGACAAAATTTGCCCTTCTCCAATCTTCTGTGACTTCTCCTGTTTTCCAAGAGTTTTCAAAAATTCTGGCTAGTGGTTCTGCAATTTCCTCTGCTACCTCTTTCATTACCCTAGGATGTAATTGATATGGACCAGGAGATTTACATTAATTTAAATTAGCTAAGTGTTCCTTCACCATCTCTCTGTTTATAGATAGTGTGAATTATTTTATTCCTTTGATAGTACAGTAAGTTGATGTTTCATTTGCTTTCTTAGAGAACCTTAGATGTAAATTAGAAATTTAAAATTTAGCATTATTATTTAGCATTCTCACCACCGTTTTTGACAACATCATCTTTTTCATCCTGTAAAAATCCTATAGCATCTTTGACTTTTCTTTTGCTTTTGACATACTTCCAAAATCCTTTTTTATTGGTTTTGGTCTCCTTTGCAAACCTCACTCCATTATCAGTTTTAACTCTTGTAATGCTTGTCCTGCATTCCCTGCAGACAGCATTATATTCTTCTTTAAATATGCCTCCCTCTTTCCATTTGATATACATTTCTTTTTTCCTTTTTTGCATGTGTTCTGTGTTAATCCATCCTGGTCTTTTAAATGCTTCCAATTCTTCCTTCATTTATCAAACTGTTCTATCCTTCTTGGAAACTTCTGTGTAGAACATTCAGCCATTGGAACTTCCCTACCATACATTCTGAGTTCATTAAAATCTATCTTTCTGAAGTCCAACCTTAATGTCTAAGTCCACGCAGGTCTTCCTTCTCTTGTAATTCAAAATTCTAGGATAGCATGATCGCTGCCACCTAAATTCCCACTCCTACTTTGCACTGACGAGGACCAATAGTCCGAAACACCGTGTCTGCAAATGGAGATACTGATTTGGCTTTTATCCTAAGTCATATTACAAGACTCGTTAAAGGGTTGATTGTGACTTGTAGGATCGCTACTTCCAATAGGTGGCGCTATAGAGTACAAGTCATCTTTTTTTGAAGAGGCAATTTGCACCTAAATTCCCAGTCACCTTCCTTCCACAACCATTTCCTCCATGAGAATAAAAATTAGAATGGCAGATCCTCGTGTTCTCTTTTCTACCTTTTGAAAGATGAAATTGTCAATGAGAGAAGATAAGGATTTTCTGGAACTTTTACTTGTGCCTCAAAGAGATTCCCATCAAATATATGGATATAAGAATAATATAAATCTAATTTACACTGGCGCTAATCCACTCAGAAAAGGAGAAAAAATAATAAATCTCAGATGCAGCTGGTGATGCATCAGGCTCTGTGCCAACTCCTGTAGAAGTACTAAAAGTCATGGCCAAAAGTTTTGAGAATGACACAAATATTAATTTTTACAAAGTCTACTGCTTCACTTTTTCTAATGGCAATTTGCATATACTCCAGAATGTTATAAAGAGTGATCAGCTTAACAGCAATTACTTGCAAAGTCAATATTTGGCTAGAAAATGAACTTTATCCCCCAAAACACATTTCAACATCATTGCAGCCCTGCCTTAAAAGGACCAGCTAACCTCTTTTCAGTGATTGCTCCATTAACACAGATGTGGGTGTTGATGAGGACATGGCTGGAGATCAATCTGTCATGATTAAGTAAGAATGATACCACTGGACACTTTAAAAGGAGGCTGGTGCTTGGCATCATTGTTTCTCTTCTGTTAACCATGGTTATCTCTAAAGAAACACGTGCAGTCATCATTGTAATGCACAAAAATGGCCTAACAGGGAAGAGTATCGCAGCTAGAAAGATTGCACCTCAGTCAACAATCTATTGCATCATCAAGAACTTCAAGGAGAGAGGTTCCATTGTTGCCAAAAAGGCTTCAGGGCGCCCAAGAAAGACCAGCAAGCGCCAGGACCGTCTCTTAAAAGTGTTTCAGCTGTGGGATCGGGCTACCAGCAGTGCAGAGCTTGCTCAGGAATGGCAGCAGGCAGGTGTGAGTGCATCTGCACGCACTGTGAGGCAGAGACTCTTGGAGAAAGGCCTGGTTTCAAGGAGGGCAGCAAAGAAGCCACTTCTCTCCAGAAAAAACATCATGGACAGACTGATATTCTGCAAAAGGTACAGGCAGTGGACTGCTGAGGACTGGGGTAAAGTTATTTTCTCTGATGAATCCCCTTTTCGATTGTTTGGGACATCAGGAAAACGCCTCATTCGGAGAAGACAGGGTGAGCGCTACCACCAGTCTTGTCTCATGCCAACTGTTAAGCATCCTAAAACCATTCATGTGTGGGGTTGCTTCTCAGCCAAGGGAATCGGCTCTCTCACAGTCTTGCCTAAAAACATGGCCATGAATAAAGAATGGTATCAGAATGTCCTCCAAGAGCAACTTCTCCCAACCCTCCAAGAGCAGTTTGGCGATCAACAATGCCTTTTCCAGCATGATGGAGCACCTTGCCATAAAGAAAAGGTGATAACTAAATGGCTCAGGGAACAAAACATAGAGATTTTGGGTCCATGGCCTGGAAACTCCCCAGATCTTAATCCCATTGAGAACTTGTGGTCAATCATCAAGAGACGGGTGGACAAACAAAAACCTAAAAATTCTGAAAAACTGAAAGCATTGATTGTGCAAGAATGGACTGCTATCAGTCAGGATTTGGTCCAGAAGTTGATTGAGAGCATGCCAGGGAGAATTGCAGTGGTCCTGAAGAAGAAGGGTCAACACTGCAAATATTGACTTGCTGCATTAACTCATTCTAACTGTCAATATAAGCTTTTGTTACTCATATGTTTGCAATTATTATATTTCTGTCTGTGATAAAAACATCTGTCAAACACACACAAAAAGCAGAGGGCAGCAGATCATGTGAAAACATAATATTTGTGTCATTCTCAAAACTTTTGGCCATGACTGTAGCTAAAAGAATATATAATAGGAATCACCTTGTGATACTGAGATAACAGAAATGTTAACACTGTTAGTTGGATACTCACTTAGTGTTATATTCCATGTAGAATGTGTTAAATAAAAACAATGACATGTAGATTACATCCGCATTTACGGATGGTGCTGGTGGAATGGTAATAGTCCTAATAGTAGAATGATAAAGAGTGTGTGTTTTAGCACACTATAACAAAACTAATATTGAGAATATCCGGTATTTACTCGCCACCTTAGGTGTCTTAGAATCCTCTTAAGGTACTGCCACACTAAACGCTCCCGCTAACGATCTCGTTAGCGGCGCATACTAATGAGATCGCTAGCGGGATCGTTTTAATATCGCTAAATGTGTGCCACATTTAGCGATATTGCTAACGACGCTATCGCCGTTAGCGATCTTCTTAGCGATTTAGCGGTACAAAAGTACCGCTAAATCGCTAAGAAAAGGTGCCACACAGCGATGTATACTCACCCAGCGGGAGCGCCAGCGATGAAAAAAGGGTCCGGCACGATTCCAGCGACGAGCGAGATCCCAGCAGGAAGCTCGTCGCCGGAAGCTGCCACACACAGCAACATCGCTAACGGGATCGCTAAATAGTGACGTTTTTTAGCGATCCCGTTAGCGATATTGCTTAGTGTGGCATACCCTTTAGAGGTAAATGCTGTGTGTGGGTAGTACCAATGGCACTTGCTGGGGTATACAGCAGCCTTAATTTAGGTAAAGGTGATCCTGGTCAATTAGATCAATTGCGGCACTCTGGCAGAGTCCTAGATTATATAACTCCGCTAGTTAGAGGCAATGCCCTTTCATTAAACTGGATGGTAAGTATTATGCACTTACTTGTGCAGCATAGTGCTGGGCTTCATAGGTTGAGAATGCTGCTAAGCAGTGAAAGTGTCGGTAAACAGTCAGAGCGTGGGAAACGCCAACACCTCGCCCGCTGCGGCCGGAAGCGGCGCCTAAGTTGCGGCGTGATGGGGGCGGAGCTTCTGTGACATCACTGTGAAGCAAGGACAGGTGCGCAGTGGGGCACAAACCCCACGTGTTTCAAGGGGTGTCTCCCCTCTTCGTCAGGGCTGTGCTTAATGTTTTGCGCTCCGTCCTTATATAGCGGCTCTCTTAACGATAACTAGTGCCTTGGTTCATTAACAATTAATTAGCCCAGAATGGTTCATAGATAGAATATCAAGGGCTTCAAAGTACAATGTTAATGATGTTAATTAATTTGGATACACCTCATTACCTAATATCAAAGTGCTGCAAGTGCCTAAGTCAATAAAATAAAAATGACTACTAATAAATGAACCTTGAAATTTATGGAAGTGTGTTTACCTACTTATTATAGTATAAAAGATAAAATATAACTTTTAATAGAAAAATTAAAAATATTGAATAGAATTAAAAAAGTTTTTTGTATAAGAAAAAGGAAGTTCTTGATTACAACTTTATTTAAAACTAATAAAATGTACTTTTAATGCTAGTAAAAAGTTGCTGATCAATATACATAAAACTGATGCGAGCATACACATGGCTAGTGTTAGAAGTGTGATTAAAAATGTATATATGCTTTTTGCTGGAGCTTGATTTTAAAACTAATAAAATGTTGATACAAAATATATAATCTTAATGCTAAAAAGTAATAAAAGTAAAGATGGAAACCATGATTGTACATAAAATATAAAGATAAGTAAATGACTATCTTGTTAAAAAAAAACTTTACTTAATTAAGATAGGATATCTCCTGAATAAATAATGTTATTTAACCTTACATAGGTGCTCTAAAAACACTTGTGAGTATTTAAATAATGCTTACAGGTTATGACTACTACTTTTTTAGAAAGTGAGATTCAAGAGGGAATGATAGGGCTAAAAAGCATATAGTTCAATCTCATGGTGTAAGCCTTTTGGGGCTAAACTGTCTAAAGTGTATATCCATCTTGACTCAACTCGTGACATTGCTTTCAGGTAGTCGCCCCTCCTAGGGTTCTGTCGAACCACCTGAATGCCATAATAGGAGACCCCTTTACAGGACTGATTGTGTTTATCTAGAAAAGTGGCAGGAGAGTGGATGTCCTTTAAAACCTTTACTGATATTGTCAAGGTGCTCCTTGATCCTATCTAGCAGGCGTCTTTTGGTTCTGCCGACATAAATTTTGTTACATGGACATTTAAGTATATATATGACTCCTGCTGCTTGGCATGTAATGTTATCTTTAATATAAAAGTTATTATTAGTTGTAGCTGTAAAATAGTTATGTAATTTTTTTGGTGTTGATGTTCTACTACAGCAGGAGCTACTCCCACATTACAGAAAACAAGATGCACTTGTATCAGTACTTATGAGGAGTGTTTGTTACATAGTATTCCTTTTAACAGGAATAATTGCTTTCGTTGTTGGTGCCAATAGAAGGCCTAAATTTTGGACCTTAGTATAATCAAATTTGGGTTGTGTAGGAAGAAGGTTCCCTATACTTTTATCCCCTTGTAGTAATGGCCAATGCTTGCGTACGATTTTGTTAAGTTTGTGGCCTGAGTGGTATTGGGTGATGATAGGTAGTTGTTGTGTTGTATCTGATCTTGAATGGTTAATGGGATATTGCTGTTTTGAGACTTATAAATTAAAGATGATCTGGACATGGCTTCCACCTCCTTTTTTGTTTTATTTAAGAGAAAACAAAAAACAAGAAACAAATATAATAAAATAAAATAAAAAATATATTGCAAAAAATGCATGAAGGTAGTAATAATAATAAGGGTACTTGGTAAACATAATTTTGATCAAAAGAATGTACAAGCCATCCCGCCATGTCAAGGCAACCCTTTGTGGGACAGTCCTAACTCTTGTATTAAAGACCTTTCCACTTGTCAAGTGACAAATGTGAACAAGGACAGAGAGACTGAACCCACCAGTAAAAGCATAGGCCAGACAGAATGGATTTCTCAGCTCAGAAGCTTTGGGGATCATAGCCCTTTTCCATGAATTGATCAGTTAGATAGTGTGCTTCCCTATGGTAATCTTGAATGTTTGTGCAATTTCTCCTTACTCTCATATATTGACTTTTTGGGATGTTAGTCTACCAAGTTGGCAGGTGTCAACTATTAGGCTAAGTGCACACGTTCAGGATTATTTGCGTTTTTTTTGCATTTTTTCACGGGAAAAACGCGTAAAAAAAGCATGAATTAAGCATCCTATCATTTAGAATGAATTCCGCAATTTTTGTGCACATGGTGCGTTTTTTTCCGCAAAAAAAAATGCATCTCGGAAAAAGAACCAACATGTTCATTAATTTCGCGGAATTCTAGCGTTTTTCCCGCTATATTATTGACCTAGAAAGTTCAGGAAAAAATTGCGGTAAAACGCGCAAATTCCGCGCAAAAAACGCACCAAAAACCCAAAAAACCCGGGAAAAAAACGCGTGCTTTTACCGCGGAAAAAGTCAGGTTTTGCTCAGGAAAATTCTGCACAAATTCCTGACGTGTGCACTTAGCCTTAATGTGAATGACACTATTAGAATCAACCTCTTTGTGGAAACCTTTAGTGATTACTTTCTCGTGTTCCACAATTCCAGCAAAATCTAAAGTCTAATAAGGTGCCTCTTCCCTTCTGAGCTTTGCACTGTGCCTCAAAAATGGTATTCCCCTACATTCAGGGTATTGGTGTATTCAAGAGAAATTGCACAACAAATTGGTTCAATTTATCTTGTTACCCTTATAAAAATGCAAAATTTGGGGCTAACATAACATATTTGTGAGGAAAATGTGATTTTATTATTTTCACAGCTCAATGTTATAAACGTCTGTGAAGCACCTGGGGTTCAAAGTGCTCACCACACATCTAGATAAGTTCCTTGGGGGGGGTTCTAGTTTCCAAAATGGGGTCACTTATGGGGGGTTTCCATTGTTAAGGCACATCAGAGGCTCTCCAAACGCGACATCGCGTCCCATCTCAATTCCAGCAAATTTTGCTTTGAAAAAGTCAAACGGCGCTCCTTCCCTTCTGAGCTCTGCCATGCAACCAAATAGTGTTTGACCCCAACATATGGGTTATCAGTGTACTCAGGACAAATTGCACAACAACTTTTGAGGTTCAATTTCTCATGTTACCCTTGGGAAAATAAAAAAATTTGGAGCAAAAATATCATTTTTGTGGAAAAAATATTTTTTTTTATTTTCATGGCTCTACGTAATATACTTCTGTGAAGCACTTTGGGGTTCAAAGTGCTCAAAACACATCTAGATAAGTCCCTTGGGGGGGTAATGTTTCCTAAATGGGGTCACTTGTGGGGGTTTCCACTGTTTAGACACATCAAAGGCTCTCCAAATGCAACATGGCATCCGATCTCAATTCCAGCCAATTTTGCATTGAAAAAGTCAAACGGCGCTCCTTCCCTTCTGAGCTCTGCCATGCGCCGAAATAGTGGTTTGCCCCCACATATGGGGTATCAGCATACTCTGGACAAATTGTACAACAACTTTTGTAGTCCAATTTCTCCTGTTACCCTTGGGAAAATAAAAAAAAATTGATTTGAAGTAAATTTTTAGTGAAAAAAAGTTAAATGTTCATTTTTTTAAACATTCCAAAAGTTCCTGTGAAGCATCTGAAGGGTTAATAAACTTCTTGAATGTGGTTTTGAGTACCTTGAGGGGTGCAGTCTTTAGAATGGTGTCACTTTTGGTTATCTGCTATCATATAGATCCCTTCAAATGTGGTGTGATCCCTAAAAAAATGGTTTTGTAAAAATGAGAAACACTGGTCAACTTTTAGCCCTTACAACTTCCTAACAAAATATTCCAAAATTGTAATGATGTAAAGTAGAAATTTGGAAAAGTTACTTATTAAGTATTTTGTGTGACATATCTCTGTGATTTAAGGGCATGAAAATTCAAAGTTGGAAAATTGCAAATTTTAAAAAATTTTGCCAAATTTCTGCTTTTCTTTCACAAATAAATGCAAATCATATCAAAGAAATTTTACCAGTATCATGAAGTACCATGTGTCTCGAGAAAACAAGCTCAGAATCACTGGGATCCATTGATGTGTTCCAGAGTAATTACCTCATAAAGGGACAGTGGTCAGAATTGTAAAAATTGGCCCGGTCATTAAGTACCAACTTGGCTTTGTCTGTAAGGGATTTAAAAAAGTGTGTCATTAACGTGCAAACCACCCTCGATGTGATACATATTTTCATTTAGCAACACAAAGTGAAGAATTTCTTATTCAGGAAATAAATATTTACATAAGATATATGTGACTTTTTAATTTTAAGGGTGTGGTGAGCACCGCAGCAAAGTCTGCAGTGACAAAGTTACAGGGTTAGGTTGGCGTCACACTTGCGAGTGCAATGCGAGAAACTCGTGCGAGTCTCTCGCATCAATACCCGGCACTGCCGTCGGCACTCGGGACTGGAGTGTGCAGCTGCATGTATTTCTATGCAGCTGAAAGCTCCGGTCCCGAGTGTCAGTGGCAGTGATGGGTATTGATGTGAGAGACTTGCATGAGTTTCTAGCATTGCACTCGCAAGTGTGATCCCGGCATTAGGATGTCAGCATAAAGGTTTGACAAGATAATGAGAAAACAAAGAAAATTGCTGTAATCAGATGAAACATCAGTGGTAAATTACTGATTGTACATATTTGTTCTTTACCTAAACTCTATAGGGTTTTATCTATACTGATTCTCATATAGTTATGGGCGTGAAATCCTGATGACATGCAAATTGTCTCTTCAGAGAGGAGGAGGACTAGAACACTAGTGCCACTTATAGGAAGTAGCAATCCTAAAACTCAGTGTTGACCCTTTAACGAGCCTTGTTACATGACTTAGGATAAAAGCCAAACCAGATTCTCAATTTGCAGACACTGTGTTTCAGGATACTGCCCCTCATCAGTGCAAAGTGTGGGATGATCTGGCTTGGTTGTGTGAGAGGCTTCTGACCGATATCCAAGAAGTATCGTTTCTCCTTGCGGAGATTGACATGCAAAGCATGCCGAGATGAGGAGACTTAAAGCCGCAATGCTCCCCTGCGAAATATGCAAATTGTCTCTTCATCTCTGCATGTTTAGCATGTTAATCTCCGAAAGGAGAAAACAATACTTCTTGGATATCGGTCAGACACCTCTCACACAGCCAAACCAGATCTCACACTTTGCACTGACGAGGGGCAGTACCCTGAAACACAGTGTCTGCAAATTGAGAATCTTGTTTGGCTTTTATCCTAAGTCATGTAACAAGGCTCGTTAAAGGGTCAACATTGACTTTTAGGATTGTTACTTCCCACAGGTGGCACTAGAGTTCTAGTACTCTTCCTCTCTGAAGAGACAATTTGCATATTTCCCAGAGGAGCATTGCAGCTTTAAGTCTCCTCATCTCGGCATGCTTAGCATGTCAATCTCTGCAAGGAGACACAATACTTCATGGATATTGGTCAGACGCCTCTCACACAGCCAAACCAGATCTCACACTTTGCACTGATGAGGGGCAGTACCCCGAAACACAGTGTCTGCAAATTGAGAGTCTGGTTTGGCTTTCATCCTAAGTCATGAAAAAGGCTCGTTAAAGGGTCGACATTGACTTTTAGGATTGCTACTTCCAATAGGTGGAACTAGAGTTCTAGTCCTCTTCCTCTATGAGGAGACAATTTGCATATTTCCCAGAGGAGCAGTGTGGCTTTAAGTCTCCTCATCTCGGCATGCTTAGCATGTCAATCTGCGCAAGGAGAAATGATACTTCTTGGATCCTGATGACAGATTCACTTTGAAGACAAAGTCACAGATATTGTTATTGACCATCCTCTCACTCATTGTCCCTCATGCTGTCAGTGAGTTTCTTATCCAGAATCATACTAAGTCTGGAGTCACACTAAACGTATAAAAAATCGGTCCGATTTTGAAGTCCGAGAATCGCATCAATGTTTCGTGAACAGTGATCAGTTTGAAATCCGTTTGCAATGCAAGGATGCGATTTCCTAGCATCTAAGCATCTGTGTGACATCCGTATGGCGTGATTTTATTGGAACCTTGCAAAATGGACATTTAACTGATCCATGGCCTGAAATGTTCCTCAAAACA
>VIAB01017897.1:41302-53139 GCA_009801035.1 Oophaga pumilio | reverse complement strand
GGGACCCTAAAAAAATGACGTAGGGCCCTCCTATAATTAATAACTAGCAAAGGCTGTATTAATAGCCTAGGAAGGGGCTATAGATATTGCCCCACTAGGCTAAAAACATCAGCTCTCAGCCACCCCAGAAAAGGCGCATCTCTAAGATGCGTCATTTATGGGACTTGGCTTCGTTCTTCCCACTTGCACTGTAGCAATGCCAAGCGGGGTTATAGTTTGGGGGGGTTGATGTCACAATAAAACGCCCCCATTACTAACCCCATAGTCACATTGTATGAAAACACAGACGCCCAGAAAAAGTCCTTTAATTGAAAGAATGACACAGACTCCTTTAATAAATCTTAAATAAACCAAACTTATGACTTTGCCCATTCCACCAACACCCTTGTCATCTGGAAAAGAGTTAAAAAACAAACAACAATATTCCTCACCTTACAACAGAGATGCTGCTAATCCATTTGTCCCACAATGCGTCTAGCTCTGCTACATCTAGAAGGCAGGCTGCATGGTTACATGATACGACCATACAGCCTGTTATCCAGCAGAAACACTTAGAACCGTGTGATCAATGTCTACATGTGAACTCCTATTCCCTGTCTGAGGACACCGCGAGCGTGAGAAAGTTCTCCTGCTCACGGTGTTGTCAGATAGGTCCTTCAAGTTCACAGCCAATGAACTCACTTCACCTTTCTGACGTCAGCGCTCGCCCCCCAAAAGAAATTCAGCAAATTCTCCACTCCCAAATCCAAATGACCCCCTCCCTTCATAGCCCCAGTGTACCTAAACCACATTTAGCGCCCACATCTACTGCTGCTTGTTTATGGAAAACACCCATGGAGTCAAAATCTTCACTACACCTGTAGATAAATTCCCAAAGGGGTATAACTTCCAAAATGGGGTCACTTGAGGGGACATTCTGCTTTTCTAGCACTTAGGGGCTCTGTATATGGAGTCTGCAAACTGTTCTAAGAAAACCTGCACTCTGGAAGGCAGATAGAGCTTCATTCCTCACGAGGCTCTTCGTATGGCTAAGCAGTACTGTACAGCCACATATGGGGTATTTGTTTCAATTTTTTAAAATTATTTTTTCTTCACTGCCCAATGGTATAAAATTCTGTAACACACCTGCGGTGTCAATATAATCGCAACGCCCCCTACATGAATTCATTGAGAGGTTTAGTTTGTAAAATTGGGTCACTTTTGGGGGGTTCTGCTGTTCTGGCACCTCAGGTGCTCTGCCAATGTGACATGGCACCCTCAAACCAGTGCAGCAAAATCTGCACTGTAATATGGCGCCACTTCCCTTCTGAACTTTGCACTGTGTAATTTTCGTCCACATATGGGGTATCGGTGAACTCAAGAGAAATTGCAAAACAATTTTTGGGGTCCATTTTCTCCTGTTACCCTTGTGAAAATACAATATTTGGAGCTAAAAAGATTTTTGCAGGAAAAATGATTTGTTTTATTTTCACGGCTTAACGTTATAAACTTCTGTAAAGCACCTGTGGGTTCAGGGGGTTGAATACACATCCAAATAAGTTCCCAAAGGGGTCAAGTTTCCAAAATGGTGTCACTTGTGGGGAATTTCCACTGTTTAGGCAAATTAGGGGCTCTCCAAAAGCGACATGGTGTCCGCTAATTATTCAAGTAAATTTTACATTCAAAAAGTCAAATGGTGCTCCTTTCCATCCAAGCCCTGCAGTGCACCGAAATAGTTGTTTTCCTCCACATATTTGGTATCTGCGCACTCAGGAGAAATTGCACAACAAATTTTATGGAGCAATTTCTCCTTTTACCCTTCTGAAAATGCAAAATTTGGACCTAAAAAACATTTATCTGGGAAAAATTTCCGTGAAGCACCTCTGGGTTCAAAGTGCTCAATATACATCTAGGTAAGTTCCCTAACGGGTCTACTTTCCAAAATGGTGTCACTTGTTGGGGGTTTCCACTGTTTAGGCACATCAGGGGCTCTCCAAACATGACATGGTGTCCGCTAATTATGCTAGCAAATTTTACGTTCAAAAAGTGAAATGGGGCACTTTCCATTCAGAACATTGCTGTGTGCCCAAACGGTAGATTTCCCCTACATATGGGGTATCGGCATGCTCAGGATAAATTGCACAACAAATTGTATGGTAAATTTTCTCCTGTTACTCCGGCGAAAGTAAAAACATAGGTCTAAAGGAAAATTTTTGTGAAAGAAAAGTAAATGTTTATTTTTTCCTTCAGGTTCCAAAAGTTCCTGTGTTGCACCTGAAGGGTTAATATAATTCTTGAATGTGTTTTTTAGTACCTTAAGAGGTGCAGTTTTTCTGTCATATAGACCCCTCAAAGTCTCTTTAAATGTGAGGCGGTCCCTAAAAAATTGGTTTTGCAAATTTTGTTGTAAAAATGAGAAATCACTGGTCAACTTTTAACCTTTATAAATTCCTAACAAAAACAATTATGTTTCAAAAATTGTGCTGCTGTAAAGTAGACATGTGGGAAATGATATTTATTAACTATTTTGAGTGATATGACTCTCTAATTTAAGGGCATAAAAAATAAAAGTTTAAAAATTGCAAAATTTTCAAAATTTTTGTCAAATTTTTCGTTTTTTACATATAAACACAAGTCATATAAAAGAAATTTTACCATTGTAATGAAGTACAATATGTCTCATGAAAACATTCTCAAAATCAGTGGGATCCATTGAAGCGTTTCAGAGTTATGACCTCATAAATTGGCAGTGGTCAGAATTGTAAAAATTGGCATGTTTAGGTAGGTGAAAACAGGCTTGGGGTGAAGGGGTTAAGAATACATTTCATGAACTAAAGTATAATAAAGTATAATTATGTTAATCCAAAATGTAAGGATTCCAGATTACAGTTATACCAAGGCAAAACAACCCACAACGTTACATATTATCCTTTCTATTTACAGAACTTAATAAAGGTAGAATAATATGCTGGCTTCATACAATCCAACAATAATAATAATTCCAGGCATCATACACTGTTACAAATAAACTATAATCCTGGTAATTTTATGGTTGCCACTTATGATCTATATAATTCTACAGAATGAATCATTTGGGCAAAATGTAAACTGCCATGAAGAAGACAGAAGAAATTACATTTTTCTTTTCCAATAATTTTATTCAAATTTTCAAGGACGGGAAGGGAAACAATAGGGACTAAGGAAGGGAAAGAGGGAGACAGAAGGAAAGGGAAAGGAAAAAGCAGGAAAGGGGTGAAGGAGGAAACAATATGAAATTGTAACTATAGTACATTAGTGACAAAGTTTATAACATAAAATGAACTAATAAGAAAGAAAACAGACAAGTACATTTCGTATATTACGGAAACAATTCCATCCATTTGGACCATTTTTTCAAGAATTATCGCAGTGGTTATTAACCAATGCTAGTTTATATTCAAACGATTTATGAAGTGTGATTTTATCAACAATGTCTTGAAAAGGGGGTGACTCTGATTTTTTCCAGTAGAGAGCAATGCTGTTTTTGCTTACCTGTAGGATGTGGACTATTAATAATCTCAAATGTGGGTCAATTTTTTCAGTATTTAGTGTGAGAAGGGCCAATTGAGGTGTTAGTAGAATTTGTTTAGAAGAGATGGCATTAATAAGACCCAAAACTTTAGAATTACATTTTTCAAAGTTGCAAAGGTAATTGTAAAAGTGAACTCAATTAAACTCAGTCGTCTATTTTAGTCTCTTTGTATGACAGTAGTGGCAATAAGCTACAGATCTCTCAGGTAAGTAATAATATAAAGGTTTTATGGTATTACAAATACAATAATGTATAATCTGCATGTTGAGAGGAGAATTTGTGTCCATGATTTGCTTAAATTGACATTTTGAATTCAAGGCACCTTCCCCAAAAATTAAATAGGAAGCAATCAAAATGTCATATGTAGCACACATTTGTATGATTAAAAACTACAGCAAGCAACACATAAAGAAACAGCCTTCACACAGCTTCACAGATCACACACAGATTTCACTTATATGTCTTTGATGATTTGTGTTTAAATACAAGGATAATAATTGCTGATTTTTCCTAGTCTTTTTCCTCCCTGCCCAGCACCTCTTTCTTACCTGCTCTGCTGCAGGACATGCACCTCTCTAATCAGCTGAGATTTCAGTTTATCTCCCTCCTCCTTCTGAATCACCATCTTGTCCCCTCCACACAGAGAGAAGTGGGTGGGTTAGAGGAGGGACAGTGGGCACCTGTGGCAGGACACACATTCCTCCTCGCCCCCTATTTCTAGTCCAGCGAGAACAACAAAAGGGAACATCAAGGAAAACACTTGTGTATCAGGAGGGCTGACTATACAGGATCTGCTCTCACCATTTACCATAAAGGTAAGGACAGCAGATTGCAGTATCATTCTGAATATAATATTTGTACATACAGATGTAGCAGAGCTGAATTTGCCATACTGTAAGTTAACAGTTTCATTGTGAGTTGGAGGGACTGGTTACCTGCTGCTCAATGGAGAAAGATAATGCTGGATGCTACATTACTAAATGAAAGAAGTGACTTCTTTCTATGACATTCGTGTGATGTATTTTCTTTCCTTTACTCCAAAGACTGGAAAGAAAATATTATAATACCCAAAGAGAAATGTTTGTTGCATTTTATATATTAGATGTAGAAATAACACATTAAATGAAATGAAGTATGAATATTTATAAATGAGTTTGTGTGATTTTGTCTCTTGTGGATGCATGGAAAGCTATAATACTGTACAAAAATGTAATTAAAAGAGTTTTCCAGGATTAATTCTGTTTGCTTCCTGGCACACATACAATGTTGCCCGTCTGGGGTTTGGGGAAGTGGCAGCGCTGGGCTTGAAGCGGGTGAGCACAGATTATTTAATTTTACACTGGGCAGAACAAGAAACAAAAAACAATCCTGGAAAATCCTTTTACTTTTTACATATTATTATAGGTTTTATCAAATTACAATTAAATAAAAGTATATTAATCAGGTACAAAATTAGCACTTCCCAACATCAGTTTACAATGGTATAGCAAATCTATAATAGGGTATATACTCTTATGTGGGCACGTACATAAACACATGTATAGCAGTCCTAAATCTGTCATGGCTGCATTGTATGCTACTAATTAGTTACTTTTCTATGCAAAAAGTAAAACACTGAAGTTACTATGATTTGTATCAAGTACATTGCATTTTATTACAGTACTAGATGGAGGCCCGATACTATCGCATCGGGAGGGTGGTAATGTCACGATGGGGGCAGGCTTTGCAAAGCTATAGTAGTGAAGTTGAGTTATTCTTTGGGCACTATTTCCCTGTTGTTTCTTCAAGAGTCTCATTTGCCTGTTGCTGTCTTCGACGTTGTGCCTTTGCTGCTTTCCTTTCTTTGTCATTGGCGTACTTTTTAGGAGGAGCCATGTTGGTGTTGATATTTACTTTTTAAAGGGGTTTCCCTCGAACAGAAGTTCATTTTAAAAATTGTCTATGTCTGACCATGTACAGAACATACCACAGCTCCTGGGCAGGGGAGGAAGCAAAAGACAATATTGACATTACAGCAGGAGATCGCAGAGGATACATTTTGTGAGGTAAAATATTGTTTAAAAAAAGTCAGTGAAATATTTTACCTCAAATAATGAATCCTCTGTGATTCCCTGCTGTAATGTCAGTATTGTCTTTTGCTTATTCACCTGCCCAGGAGATGTGGTATGCTCCGTACATGGTCAGACACAATTTTTAAAATGAACTTTAGTTCGTGGGAAAACCCCTTTAATGTGACTGGCTTCCTCTGCCTGTAGACACTTCGCGCATCTGCCGCATGGATCAACCGAATGATTCACTGCGCCTGCGCGGAATTCACGCAGGCGCAGTAAATCAGACCGCCGCCATGTTTGTGCAGACATACAGCAGGGGTCACATTAAAACTGCGCATGCTCTCCTCCTGTACAAAGATGGCGCCGGTCAGTGAATCATTCGGCTGATCCCAGTGGCGGCGTGTTCGTGATGGTGTTCCGCTGGTGGTACCGCGCAAGCAGCTGCGTACGGCGTATACAGTGTGTGTTTGTGTGTGTGGTGCGTACAGCATATACAGAGTGTGTTTGTGGTGCAGTGCATACAGCATATACAGTGTGTGTGTGATGCGTACAGCGTATACAGTGTGTGTGTGTGTGGTGCATATGGCATATACAGAGTGTGTGTGTGTGTGGTGCGTACGGCATATACAGTCTGTGTGTGTGGTGCATACGGTGTATACAGAGTGTGTGTGTGTGTGGTGGTGTGGACGGCGTATACAGTGTGTATGTGGTGCATATGACGCATATAGTGTGTGTGGTGCGTACGGCATATACAGTGTGTGTGTGGTGCGTACGGCGTATACAGTATGTGTGGTGCTTACGGTGTATACAGTGTGTGTGTGGTGCGTACGGCGTATACAGTGTGTGTGTCTGTGCACAGTGCGTACGGCATATACAGTGTGTGTGATGCTTACGCCGTATACATTGTGTGTGTGTGTCGTGCGTACGGCGCATACAGTGTGTGTGTGTGTGCGTGGTGCGTATACAGTGTGTGTGTGGTGTGTACTGCGTATACAGTGTGTGTATGTGTGTGTGGTGCATACGGCGTATACAGTGTGTATGTGTGTGTGGTGTGTACGGCGTATACAGTGTATGTGTGTGGTGCGTAAGGCGTATACAGTGTGTGTGTGTGTGTGTGTGTGTGTGTGGTGCGTAAGGCGTATACAGTGTGTATGTGGTGTGTACGGCGTATACAGTGTGTGTGTGTGTGTGTGGTGTGACGGTGTTCCGCTGGTGGTACCGCACAAGAGGCTGGCACCAGCAGTTTCCATATTGAGACACCCATCACTGGGGTGTCCCAATATGGCGGTCGGTGTACTTCCGCCGCTTGGAATTCTGGGATCCAGACACCTCTGGACGGAACAGGATGTGAAGACATTACAAGATAAGTATATATTAGATGATTAACCACTTAAAGGGATTGTCCAGGACTTTTGTTTATTTTTTGCTCTGGAGGGAAAATCTTGCTAACTGCCTGCCTGTTGTGCCCTGCGCCAATCTCTGACAGTTCAGGGCAGTGACACAGCGTTCCTGCCGGCGATTCTGTGACTTCCGATCACGTCAAATTTATGAGAGCAGCATCTTCCTTTCAGCTCTGCGGTGGCAATCAGCAGTGACGCTCAGTAGACAGAACAGACTGGAAAATGAAGAGCTTCTCTATTGACTTTTTTCATACTTTTCACTGACTTTAATAGTCCCCTTAGGAGACTTAAAACTGCGATCGCCAATCACTTTTACTATACAAATCTTCAGCCCTGCTATGTGTAGTAGAAATCATGAACTCCTGGCGTTCACAGGAGATTCACAACGACAGGCAATAGGGTCCTTTGCAGATCCCCGGTTGTCATGACAACTTATCGACGTGCCGCGATCAAGTGACAGAGGCACCGATGGCCGGGACATGTGACGCGCTTCAGGCTGGCGTGTATTAAAGGCACTTGATGGCTGATTAAATCAGTCATCAAGTGCAGGGAAAGATGTGGGCTCAACGTCAGATCATGCAACAAAGGCAGGAACACGATCTTTGATATAAATATACATCAAAGATTGTGAAGGGGTTAATGAATTGGGTAAATTCTGTGGCCAGCTCTGTGTAACATTGTTGTTTTCCTTTTTTCTATGGCTTGCAGCATTACCAATGTTAAAGGGGTTGTATCATGTTCAGTCTTCAGGAGAACACCGTTTCCCTGCCTCTCTGCTTCCTGGAGGGAGCACTCCTGACTAATAGTTCAGACCAGCCGAATTTTACTGCTTGCAAAGCTGTGAGCTCATCAATGATAGAAGCAAAGGCAGCTTGATCTCAGCAGTATTGGAGGAGCTTCACAACTATGATTACAAGCCAGGCTCGGACTGGCCCACAGGGTAACAGGGGAATACCCCGGTGGGCCCCTGTGCAGATCTGGGCCTCCAACCCCACTGTATGGGCAGTACTTGGCATAATTCACTTGATTCACTTTGTACAAAAAACAGCAGCATCTCATCATTCAGTAACCAAACTACCCAGTTTATTATTATAAAGAGATAGAGGTAAATTTGTGAACGAGGGTAATTGTATGCAGCTGAAAAGTGGGTCGTCCAAAATCAATGTTACTGGTGGGCCCTTGGCACCCCAGTCCGACACTGTTACAAGCTGTATAGAAAAAAGCTTATAAGCACAGGATTTCTTTCCTGGGAGACTGGTCACCACTGACTGCAGCAATGGCCGCTAACCAAGGCAACAAGCAGTAAAGTATAACATTAATTATCCCTCTTCTTCAGAACAAATCAAGTTTTTTTATAACATATAAATTACAAAGTTTCTTGCTTTTACAAGCACTTTACAATGCTACTAATTAGGGATGAGCAAGTGGTGAAATACTCAGACTCGCTGTACTCGTTACGAGTAGCTCCTAATACTCTGTTATTCGTAACAAGTAGCCAGTCCAATGTAAGTCTATGGGAAATGCGAGTAATGGGTGGAGAATGTGTGTGGGCGGAGACTATGGGCATCGTCCGATGGGACTACTTGTCCTATTCGGCTATGCCTGCTACAGTGAAAGCATTAGCGGATGATGGGAAAGTAGTATACATACATACATAGTAGAACATACAACATATAACATACAGTACATACACATAACATGCAACTCATAGGCTATGACTATGACGCTGCGCGGCCAGCCAATCACAGTAATGCCACAACAAAGAAGGCGGCGGCTTTACTGTGATTGGCTAATACATGGTGGTTGGGAGATCCGAATATTGCGAGGCGAGTAGTGAAATTTACTCGCTAGGATTCGAGTACCGCGAGTACCGCATTACTCGCCGAGTACCGAATCCTAACAAGTATACTCGCTCATCCCTATTACTAATTTAATATAATGAGAATAACAATTAAGGACGACAATTCCATGTTGCCTTATTAAGGGGAATCGCCGATAGATGCTACTGCGCAAGCGCGGTCGGTGCCATTTTGAGAGGTTTTTTTTTCAGAATCAATGTATATGGCTAAATAAAACAATTTAATGCACATTATACATGCGATCATGCTGCAGCGCAGGCGCCGCTGCCTGCTGAAGGTGATTTTTTTTTTGTCAATACATATAATAATCAGTATGTAAACTAGGGGGCAGGTCACTGAGGAATCGGTGACCTGTCAGAATCCACACTGATGAATACCTAATCAGAGCACCACATGAAGACCCCCACACGCCGCCCCGGAGCACAGGCATGTGATGAACTCAGAACTGAAAATAAGGATTAAACAACCACAAGACGGATTTCCTTATCCAAAGTATAATTTTAATCAGTATAACGGCACCGACCAGACACTGCAGGTTACTCAGCACAATCCTGCTGACAGGTTCCCTTTAAGTAAGTGTTTCTCAACTCCAGTCCTTAGGACCCACCAACAGGTCATGTTTTCAGGATTTCCTTAGTATTGCAAAGGTGATGGAATTAATGCTTGAGCAGGTGATAAAATTATCACCTGTGCAATACTAAGGAAATCTTGAAAACATGTCCTGTTGGTGGGTCCTGAGGACTGGAGTTGAGAAACACTGCTTTAAGTCATGGCTATTGTTCTTTAAAAGAAAAAAAATGCACTGAAATCAAAATTGGGAACCAATAGTCACAGCAGTCCCTCTCCTACAGTGAAACAATTTAAAATGACTTCTTTATTGAAATGTCAGATAAGAGATCCCCGGCCTCTTTTACATCAGAATTCATGGGTAACAACAAAAATACAATAAATGAAATACAGGGTAATCCGGGCAGCTAGCTGTCTGGGGTCAGCACCAATCAGCAATGAAGTCCCAAGAGGTTATTTGACTTCCTCAGAAATTGGTCCCTAAGTCTTTTTAGGGACAGGGTCTGATATGGTGATAATTTCATTGTGGCATAGATAGGTAATATAAAAGCAACAAGTAATCTAAAATGAAAATAGTCTGGATTTTATAACATCTCATTCTAAAGTTCCTCAACAGAAGCAGGAAACCCCTTAAGTATAACGTTATTCTAATAGAACTAGACAGAAAGGCTCTTGTTAACATTTGCATGAGCAGCTGAGCAAATCAGATATCCTTCTGGCTTAGAAAGACTTTATGCCTCCTCTGAGCCCAAGCTTTCCCTCAGCTGTTTCTGACCTTCTTACAACTGGATTAGCTGACAATCACCTGATCGCTTTGTACTGGATTCCCTCTCGTAGCCTGCGCTGCCAGTTTAGACAGTTCTCCTGGCTCATGGTAATGCCATCTTTTCTGTTCTGAGAACAGGTTTGCCTTGAGATATCAACATCCACAGAAAAACCTCCTTCATGTGTGCAAAATTCAATTTTTAGCCACAATGTCCTCATTTATTACAGG
Organism: Oophaga pumilio; assembly: GCA_009801035.1. NCBI lineage: Eukaryota > Metazoa > Chordata > Amphibia > Anura > Dendrobatidae > Oophaga > Oophaga pumilio. The sequence continues at coordinate 42,718 of VIAB01017897.1, read as the reverse complement.
GGGCAAAACATGTAGGAAGGAATCTTACATGGTGCGTCTGCCCCTGTGTTGTGCACCCTGTGATACTTTGGTTTATGTGCTCATGTCTTGTATTTTTAGGTGGATCACCTATTAGAATTCTTACTTTCATCTTTTTTAAGACTGAAGGTAGATTTAAAGAGTAACCGTCATTTTAATTTTTATTTCATAAAGTACATGTTAAATTTGTAATATGTCTTATCAGAGAAATCTGTTTCTTTCTCTGCGAGTATTGATCAGTCATTGCCAAAATTCTTAATTCTGAGGTAAAATCTGTATTCAGTGAAGACAGACTTTCCCATTACTGAGATGGGAGATGACAGCTGCTACTGATCAGGTTCTATACAGACGGGAAGAGGGACGAGCTAGCGACAGAATTCCTCCCTCTGCCTTTCTACATAGAATCTTATTAAATAAAAATTAAAACGACAGTTATGCCTTAACCCCTTCACCCCGAATAATAATAACTCTGGAACACTTTCACCGATCCCACTGATTCTGAGAATGTTTTTAGTGACATATTGTACTTCATAATAGTGGTAAAATTTGTTTGACATGACTTGCGTTTACTTGTGAAACAAAAACGCTAATTTGGTGAAAATTTTAAAAATGTTGCAATTTTCAAACTGTACATTTTTGCTCTTAAGTCAGTTACAAAGTTATAACAGTTAAAAGTTGACCAGCAATTTCTCATTTTTTCAACAAAATTTACAAAACCTTTTTTCTTTAGGAACACGTTACTTTTGAAGTTACTTTGTGGGGTCTAAATGACAGAAAATACCAAAAAAGTCTATTAACTCTTCAGGTGCTTCACAGGAATTAATGGCATGTAAAAGGAAAAAAAATTAACATTTAACTTTTTTCGCACAAATTTTACTTTTGACCCAAATTTTTTATTTTCACAAGGGTAACATGAGAAAATGGACCCCAAAAGTTGTGCAATTTCTCCTGAGTACGCCGATACGCCATATGTGGTCGAAAACTACTTTTGAGGCACAGTGCAAAGCTCAGAAGGGAAGAAGTGCCATATTGGAGTTCAGATTTTCCTGGACTAGTTTGAGAGTGCCATCTCACATTGGCAGAGCCCATGAAGTGCCAGAACTGTAAATCCCTCCATTAGAAACCCCATTTTACAAACTACACTTTTCAATTAATTCATCTACGCTTTCAGTAATCATATTGATACTACAGGTGTGTCACAGAATTTTATGTCATTGGGCAGTGAAGTAAAAATAATTATATTTTTACCACCAAAATTTTGTTTTAGCTGAGGATTTTACATTTTCAAAATGGCACCAAAACTTGTCCTACAATTTCTGCTGAATCTAGAAATACCCCATATGTTGCTGTGCAGTACTGCTTAGCTGTTGTGAATAGGCTGGAAATGAGTTCTGAGCA
>VIAB01017893.1:29505-41555 GCA_009801035.1 Oophaga pumilio | reverse complement strand
GTTTCCGGTATCTGATCGGCGATACCCGATACTTTTTGAGTATCTGGCCGAACCAATCCGATCTGATATTTTAGGATATCGGGCAGTATCGCTCAACACTATTGTCAACTGATCTATGGAAAAGTAGTTAAACTGTAGAAAACAGGAAAAGGACATAAAATGATATCCAAGGAATTGATAACGGCAGTCAGCAGCGTCCAATCAGTTGCTCTGTAAAAACAATACCATGGTCAGGTAGACCAACAAATATTTCGTCCACAACTGCCAGGAAAATAGTTTGGGATGCAAAGAAAAAACAACAAATAACATCAGCTGAAATACTGGACTCTCTGAAAACTAGCTGTGTGGCTGTTTCAAGTTGCAAAATAAGGAGGCACTTGAAGAAAAATGGGCTGCATGGTCGAGTCGCCAGAAGAAAGCCATTGTTGCGCAAATGCCACAAAATATCTCTCCTACAATACGCAAAACACTACAGAGACAAGCCTCAAAACTTCTGGGACAAGGTAATTTGGAGTGGTGAGACAAAATGGCCACAACCATAAACGTTACATTTAGAGAGAGGTCAGCAAGGCCTATGGTGAAAGGAACACCATTCCTACTGTAAAGCAAGGAGGTGGATCGCTGATGATTTGGGGATGTGTGAACTACAAAGGCACAGAAAAATTTGTCAAAATTGAAGGAAAGATGAATGCAGCACATTATCAGCAAATACTGGAGGCAAATTTGCAATCATCAGCCTGGAAGCTGCACATGGGATGTACATAGAAGTTCCAACATGACATCGATTCAAAACACAAGACCAAGTCGACCTGTCATTCGCTACAGCAGAACAAAGTGAAGGTTCTAGAGTGGCCATCTCAGTCTCTTGACCTCAATATCATTGAGCCACTCTTTGGTTGTCATTATGATTTAAAAAGAGAAAACACAGTAATTTGACAATAAATGGCTTCACCCAACCACTAACCATGAGTGGAGAAAAAGTTTTGATGTTATAATTCATATTCTCTGAAAAAAGGCCAAGAAAGCAAAAATTCTGCCGGGGTATGTACATTTTTTAGCACAACTGTACTTCTAGACTTAAATGTAGTTAGCTAAATTTGTTCTTTATCTTCTTTTTTTCATAAGGGTTGATGTCAGTATTATTTGCAGTGTTTTTTTTTACTTTCTTGCCCAGTATCGCTTTTGCCGCTACACACCTACAGCGGTTTCTTCTTTTCTAATTCTCTCATCATTCCTTTACGCTCTGAAACATTGCATTTATTAAACATCCATTCTTCAAGTTTTTTTAAATTGTAATGCATTATTATTATTGGGGATATTGCTTTTTGATTTGTTCTATGTTCCAACTTCATAATCAAATGCATTATTTTGGTTTGTGGACATGGTCCATTCTTGTTCATTATCTTAGGCTGAGATATGCTATCATATCTCAAACATTAAACATTTGGTGTTTTTAATCACTGTGTTATATTTGTTTTCTTTTTCTGTAATAGTCTATTTTTTTTGGATGTGCAATCTTCATTTTGCATACACTTTTACTATTACAATGGTTGACTTGCACACCATACAAATTTATAGTTGTGCAATTTCTTTCTAGCACAGAGGGAGGTGGCGGCGGCGGGAGGAGGAAACAAAGCCTGGCACTACATTAGGGAGATGTGAGTAACAGCTATTCCCCCATAATGCGTCACAGGATGTTGACAATCGAGTGCTGACTAAGAAAGCTCAAAATGACTATGTCCATCTGCCATTGAGTACTGAAGAAGATGCTAAATCAGAGTAGTGTAGAGCTTTTTGCTAATCTCTATAGGAAAGTACAGAATATAGTTGTCCAGAGTATAGCAAAAATATGGTTGAAAATAGAAAATGTTGCTCTAATAGCCCAATTGTGGGGTTTTCTAGTGAGCTGAGTCTGCAGTGCTATTTTGGCACCAAAAATAACAAAATCTGAATGTATCTTAGCCTATGTGAGTATCTGTTTGAATACATTTAAAGAAAGATATTATGTTGCTCATAGCTCCATTATAAAAAAAAAAAAAAAAAGAAGTTGCCCTAATATAAACAGAGCCCAGCCCGCTAATATTCATTTGTAAAATGTACAAGGCTTTGTTCACACTGCCGCCATGATCTGTCCTGTCTGGTTTTACTGTTTTTATTGTTTCATGATGGCATGAATAATCTGCCTCACTAGGATTGGCATAAAAAAAAATTAAATACTCCAAATTTACTTTTATGTATCGTACTGTAAATTCCCCATTTACCATTAAATGTATAAAGTGCAAGATTCCGATTTTCATTTATTATTTTAATTAACATGCAATAAAATATCTCACTGTGTTCAAGGAGAACTGAGGGAACAAGGCAAATAAATGTGTGTGGTGTGCGCTCATGAGCAGCTCTTCATCATCAGAATATTTATCCATCCACGTAATAATAACACTGCTCACTGCATTAAACCCATTCTCAAGTGAATAGGACAAAAGTAGGTTAGTAGAATGGGTTGCTAAGAGACCAATGTCGGCATCATCACTGACCTTGTAGGGCATACAAACTATATGGATTTATTGAGCACTGTGGCACATTGTCTACATTTTGACTATGGCTGTCTCATTCTATTTCTTAGTGCATGAGTTAACATACTCACAACACATGTGCACTCAGGAAATCAGACCCTCTGGTTAATGAAACTCTTTATAAATGCTCCTGCAATGTCTGCCCCTAACAACATCACACTTCACAACACTTGAATATCTCGACATTGCAAAACTAGACTCAGCACAACTTTATCCTTTTTTTTTAAAGCTTTCTTCTTCATTCCTGTCGCTGTAGGAAATATGGGAATCAGACATTTCTACAGGGAACCGTGTTATGAAAAATGTATAACCATCGCTAAGTAATTTTGCTGTCACATTCAAAATGTTTTCCCAAAAGTTGCTTTCCAATTTTTTTTATACAGATGAGCCAACCTAAGGTTAAAATATGACACTAACTACAATATTCCATTTGATAAGTGATTTATTTTTTTGAGAAAAAAATATTCTGTGCACTTAATTGAAATATGATGTACTATAATCATTACACTGCTACCAAATGGTTGGAATCTTAGAAGGAAAAATGTAATAAAAAAAAATCGAAATATATCTATAGAGAGAGAGTTGCTTTCTCTTGGTTGGTGGACTCTCATGAATTGGCCTGTTTACATCCATTTTTATAAAACAAACAAAATCATAGGTCCAAAAAATTATCTTTTGGGGATAGGCACTACAAAAATTCATCAAATAACACAAAATCAAATGGTGAGTCATTCCACCCGATAAGAAGAGAATCCCAACAATTCAGGATAAAACAATGTACTTTTATTAATTAACAGATATAAAACCAATTAAAAAGACAGGGAATATGAACTCCAAAAAAAGGAAAAAAGGCTCAGTATCGGTTTAGGGTTCTCCGGGAGATTCATGACTCTGCTCTCAGTTGGCATCCCGGGGTCTCGGCTATCAGGAGAGCTATGGCTAGAATGTTCTGGTGGTCGTCCATGTCTTCTGACATCGCCAAGTTTGTGTCTGCTTGTGATACGTGTGCTTATGCTAAAAGCTCCCATAACCAGCCAGCCGGGGAATTGGTGCCATTGCCTATTCCAGATAGACCTTGGACTCATTTGTCCATGGTTTTTATCACTGATCTCCCTCCTTCCAATGGCAAAATGATGGTCTAGGTAGTGGTTGACAGATTTAGTAAACAGGTGCATTTTTTACCATTGGCAGACTACCTAACGTGGAAACTTTATCTAAGTCATTTATTGAGCTTGTTGTGCGGTTGCATGGTGTGCCTCTGAATTTGGTGTCTGATAGAGAGGTACAATTTGTGTCCACGTTCTGAAAGGCTTTTTGTAAGAGATTGGGTATTAATTTGACCTTCTCCTCCGCCTACCATCCTGAAACCAAAGGGCAGACGGAGAGAACCAACCAGTCACTTGTACAAATTTTGCGGTGTCTTGCCACATCTTGGCAAGATGATTGGTGCTCCTCGCTGCCGGTGGCTGAATTTGCATTCAGTAATCTGTTTAATCAGTCCACTGGTACTTCTCCGTTCTTCTGTAACTACGGTTTTCACCCCTATTTTGGTGAATTTTCGAGGCTGGGTTCAGGGTGTCCAGGGGCTGATTCAGCGGTTCAATGGTTGGAGGAGGTGTGGAGGGAGGTTCAGAAGAACATTGGGGTGGCTCAGGGCAAATCAAAACATTTTGCAGTGATAAGCGACTATCTGTGGGACTTAAGTTGCTGGTGGAAGACAAGATGTGGTTGTCTATCAGGAAAATATGTCTGAAGGTTCCTTCCGGTAAGCTGGGTCATAAGTTTATTGATCCTGATTCCTTATGAGATCATTGAGGTTGTCAATCCAGTTACCTTCTGTTTATGCTTACCTCCTTCGCTTCGGATCCCCAATGTACTGTCTTGTGTACCTTCCTTAGCAGGATATCCACCCTCTCTGCCTCCTGTGTATGGTCAGACATAGTATGAAGTTGAATGGATTGTCGATTCTCAGAGGGTTTGCAGTTGGCTTCAGTACTTGGTCCATTGGAGGAGTTATGGTCCTGAGGAGCGTTTTTGGGTTTTGGCAAGATCCGTCCATGCTGATCGTCGGGTTCAGGTGTTTCATGCAAGTTATAGTGGAAAACCTGGGGGTCCGATGGTGCCCCTTGAGAAGAGGGTACTGTCATGATCCAGTCCAGGTTTTGAGTTCTGTCTGCCCTTTCCCGGGCTGATCAATTCAAGGCTTAACTTTGCCTGGCCTCGTTTTGGGTTCAGGTTTGCTATTTCTTCCTGCTGCATCCTGCAGGCCATGTCAGTTATATTTTCTGCCTATGGCTTGAGTATCTGACTCTGGTAGTACCCTGATTCGTCCTGCTGCACTTTCTGACCTTGCCCGTGTCTGTTCCTCCCTCTTTGCCCGTCCCGTCTTAGTGTTTCCTTATTGCTTTTGGATTTCCTGGTGTTTGACTTGGCTTTGACTCTGACTTGACTTTGCCTATGATCCCTGGTACTTATGCCTTTTGTCTGGTTTTGACCATTTGACTCTCCACTGACTCTGTGCTTGTTTTTTCCCTTTGTACTGCTTGACTGTCTAGGTTTGGACTCGGCTTGTTTGACTAATCTGCTGCCACCTGCTGGTAGCTTCGCTGCAGCACTGCAGGTCTGCTCTTGCTGACTTGTTACCATCCTTCCACTCTATTGCCATCTAGTGGAGGTTGCTGTTACCTGCATAGCTGCAGTGTGACAGCAGAATCTGAAAGTAAAGAGTTAGATTTAGTTTAGTGTTTAAGATCAAGGTAGATAGTGACTCAAGGTAAAATAGAACGTTAGGGAAAGACATAGTTAATATTTGGGACTAACCCACTTTGGTAAGAGACTAGTGCTAGTAAAAGGAGATTGTTTCCTCATTGTAAGTCAGATTAGAGATAGTGAATTCATTGGTGAAAGTGGCAAAGTGAAGTTCAAGGTGCAGTGGATTGAAGCAAGGATGAGTACATATTGTTCTGGGCGGTATGAGATCTTACAAGACTCCCATTGGATATTCCTTCAATGTCCGGAGCCTAAGGCTGGAATCTCGAAATAGGTGCTATGGAGAGCACTTTAACCCATTCCGTACAGAGGTAGATGGATATGGAATGGCGTGAGAGAAAGGTAATGGATCTCAGCTATACTCCAGTGCTGGATGGAAAATCTCTGGAGCTAAAGGGACCAGTAAGCACAGGGAAAGTCCAGAAGGAATGGAAAGTAAAATGGGAAATCTACTGTTACTGAAACAAGAAACAGAAAGTGCTGTGCACGATACTGCGTGATACAATTTGGTGTGCTTGAACTGTTGAGTAAACTTTTGAGTGTTAAAACGAACCAGTTGTCCCTGAGTTGTGTGCAACTGTTTCTGAGTATAGAGAATTGAAGACAGATGAGGCCTGCGGCCTACAAGTGAGTGAAACGCACCTTACACGAGACAGCACACTATGATTGGGACAGGATTTTCCTGTGAAGTGCCAGGGCATCTAAAAGCAGGAGCACAACCATGGCTACTGCCCTCTGGCGGTACATTGACATCACAGGTGTTTCATAGAATTGTATACAATTGGGCGGTGAAGAAAAAAATATTACATTTCTACCACTAAAATGTTGCTTTAGCCTCAGATTTTAAATTTTCATAAGAAGAAATAGGTTAAAATGGCCCCATAATTTATCACACAATTTCTTCTGAACGTGGTAATACACTATAAGTGGTTTTATAGTATTGTTTGGGTGTGCAGCATGGCTCACGAGGGAAAAAGAGCACCTAAAATGCTAAAGCAGCACAAACATCCTCAAATAACCATAACAATGTTTTTGGAATTTACACTGCTCTAGGAATTCACCTGCAGTTGTACTGATTATTTCCACTTCATGAGTGTTTTCTAGAATCATGCATGCACTGTATGTTACACAGTCAAAATTGCAAATATGCCGTCATAATGCCCAATACATTATAGTGCCCAGTACATTGGCCCAGCTCGTGCTAATGGTGACACACACCACAGAAATTAAGTTGACACTAAGGCTGTTTAGGCACACTGTGGAGCTCAGCAGGGTTTTGGATTTGAGTGCACATGACAATGACCCAAAACACACAGCAAAGTTAACTAAGGAGTGACTCCATAAGAAACATTTCAAGGTCCTGGAGTGGCCTAGCCAGTCTTCAGACCTGAACCCAATACAAGATCTATTGTGGAAGCTGAAAATAAATGATGCCCAGCAATAGCCCCAAAACCTGAAAGATCTGGAGAAGATCTATATAGAGAAGTGGGCCAAAATCCCTTCTGCAGTGTGTGCAAACTTGGTCAAGAACCTTCCTGACCAGGCCAATTTTTTCAATTCTGACAACTGTCATTTTATGAAGAAATAACTTTGGAGATCTTCAATGGATTCCTCTGATTCTGAGATTATTTTTTGTGACATATTGTACTTCATGATAGTAGTAAAATTTATTTGAGATGAGTTGCGTTTATTTGTAAAAAAAAATTGGAAATTTGGCAAAAATTTAGAAAGTTTTGCAATTTTCAAACTTTTAATTTTTATGCTCTTAAATCAGAGTCAAGTCACACAAAATAGATAATAAAAAACATTTCCCACATGTCTACTTTACATCAGCTCAATTTTTGAAACATAATTTTTTTTTATTAGGAAGTTATAATAAGGGTTAACAGTTGGACAGTGATTTCTCATTTTTACAAAAAAATTTACAAAACCACTTTTTCAGGGACCACATCACATTTTAAGTGACTTTGGGGGCCTATGTTAGGAGCCAGGATTCTTCCACTGTGCGGGATAGATCCCAAGCCTTGTCTGGTGTCATGATAGCTCATTCAGGCCCAGCTGCTGGGTCTGCTGCTTAGCACAGACATCTGTCAAAGCAACTTGCTCAGGCTCCTGTTATACGTGTGGTTACTGCTGGCTCTCCAGCTAAAGTCTATGGTAACCAGTGGTATACTAAGGCGGCCCTACTCTCTGGAGTCTATGTCCAGAAGTCACCTTACTGAGCATGTCCGAGACGTGGCGCCTTCTTGTTGGTGCTTGGAATGCTCTGATTATGTGGCAGCTCTGGATTGGCTCATGGACGATGCCCGCCCGACTGGGCGTGAGTGTTTGGGGTGGAGCCTAGCGCATAAAGGGCTTTCAGCAAAGCACGAGGGTGTTCTAGCTTTACTTGTGTTTGGTGTGTGTGTGTGTGTGTGTAGGTGGATACTCTGCCACTCTGCTGGCTCATTTGTATGCCTAGTTTTCCTTACTCAGGCAGGTTTTTGCTTTTGCTTGACCTAGCACCTGTCTCGGCCATGTGTGAGGTTAGCACAAGCTGTTTACAGGGCACAGTCAACCCACATGCTTAAACCCTATTGTTTTTATTGGGTATTGCACACTCCTTTTTCTGTACCGCTCTTTGGTTAGCTCAGCATGGTGCTTATATTTTCTATGCCACTCGGTGGTTAGCTGAGCTGGTACTCATCTCCCTTGTACCCCTCAGTGGTTAGCTGAGCTGGTACAAATCTCCTGTACCCCTCGGTGGTTAGCTGAGCTGGTACTCCTATTTCTGTGCAATCCTTATTATTTGGTGTTGGGTTTTTGCGTTCCATTCACACTGTGTGGAGTTAACTCAGTGTGTTTAGGAAGGAATGTTCGCTAGTAGTTTTTTATCAGTCATTGTTCACACTAGCAGCAGTTTAACATCTAAGCACGGTGGACCCCGGGTTGTGATCACACTTTATAGTTCAATTTTATTCATTGTGATCCGCAAACATTAACAGCCTATATGACAGAAAATACCCAAAAGTGACACCATTATAAAAATGGGATGCCTCAAAGTGCTCCAACCCAGATTCAAGAAGTTTATTAACCCTCCAGGTGCTTTACAGGAATTTATGGAATGAGGAAGGAAAAAATAAACATATAACTTTTTTTATCAACATTTTTCCTATAGACTCAATTTTTTTTATTTTCTTAAGGTTAACTGGAAAAATTGCACCATAAAATTTGGTGGACAGTTTCACCTAAGCATGCAGATATTCCATATGTTGGGGAAAACCACTATTTGGGCGCAAAACAGGGCTCGGAAGGGAAGGAGCACCATTCGACTTCTTGATTATGAAATTGGCTAAAATAATTAGAGGACATGTCACGTTTGGAGACCCCCTGATGTGCCTAAACAGTGGAAAACACCCACAAGTGACATTTTGGAAATTAGAATCCTCTGGGAACTTATCGAGATGTGTATTGAGCACTTTGAAAACCCAGGTGCTTCACAGAAGTTAATAATGTTGAGCAGTGAAAAAAAATCAAATCTTTCCAACAAAAATGAGTTTTTGCACCAAACTTTGCATTTCTAGAAATGTATCTGGGGAAATTGCACCATGCAACTTGTTGTGCAATTTCTCCTGAGCATGCCGATACCCCCATATGTTGGGGAAAACCACTATTTCAGTGCATGACAGGGCTCGGAAGGGAAGGAGCTCCATTTCACTTTTTGAATGTAAAATTTGCTGTAGCAATTAGCAGACACCATGTCACGTTTGGAGAGCCCCTGATGTGCCTAAACACTGGAAATCCTCCACAAGTGACAACATTTTGGAAACTAGATGCCTCAGGGAACTGAGGTGAGCATGTGGTGAGCACCTTGAACCTTGAACCCCCATGTGCTTCACAGAAGTTTATAACATTGAGCAGTGGAAATAAAAAAAATCCCATTTTCCCCACAAACATGTTTTGAGCTCAAAATTTTGTATTTTCACAAGGGTAACAGGAGAAAAAGGACCCTAAAATTTGTTGTGCAATTTCGCTTTAGTTCACCGATATCCGATATGTGGTTTAAAACTACTTTTGAGGCACAGAGCAAAGCTCAGAAGGGAAATAGCGCCATATTGCAGTACAGATTTTGCTGCACTTTTTTCACATTGTCACATTGGCAGAGCCCCTGAGGTGCCAGAGCAGCAGAACCCCCCATTAGTGACCACACTTTGCAAATAAACCTATCAATGAATTGATCTACTGGTGCAGTGATTATCTTGACACCACAAGTGTGTCACAGCATTTTATACCATTGGGCAATGAAGAAAAAATAATTTACATTTTTACCACCAACATTGTGTGTTAGCCCCAAATTTTACATTTTCATTCTGGGAAAATGGTAAAAATGGCAGCAAAATTTGTCCCACAATTTCAGCAGAATGTAGAAAAACCCCATTTTTAGCTGTACAGTACTGCTTAGCATATGGAGAGACTCAGGAGGTACAGAGCACTATTTGCCTCCTGGAGCACAGATTTTCCATATACAGAGCTCCTAAGTACTAGAAAAGCAGAATCCCCCTCAACCGACTCATTTAGGAAATTATACCCCTTTGGGAATTTATCTACAGGTATAGTGATGATTTTCACTCCATGGTTGTTTTCCAGAAACAAGCAGTAGTGGATGTTGCTGACTGAAAATTGCAAACTGTCGTTATAGTGACCAGTGCGCTGTAGTGACCAATACGGTGCAGTCACCAGTACGTTATGCCCAGCCCAAGCTTCTGGAGACATGCACCGGTAAATTAGGCAAGGTATCATCACTACAGAAATGCCAAACATATGGGTGCTATATGTGGTTTAGACACATTGGGGCTCAGAAGGGAAGAGGCATTTGGATTTGAGAGTGCAGAATTTGCTGAATTGTTTTTGGAGAGTGAGGAGCCATTTTGCTTTTACAGAGTAACATGGAAGTCGCCTACATTTCCATTAACAGATGACAGATCTGAGTGGGGACTTGCTTGATTTGGGGATTGAGTTGAAAAATATTTAGAATTGAGAGTCCTCAGTGGTTGATACCTTTTAATGGCTAACTGAAAAGTTAACTGGCTAACACGGTACTAAGATATACATCTTTACTGGATTGAGTTGCTGCTTTTATTGGTAACATTTTACATAATATTTGGCATCACATTTATCTGGAGCGCTACGCTGAGCACTTACTTTGTGGCTTTCATCTAAATTTCTGAGTGACATAATTCAGATGAAGCCCCGAGGAATCCATTCACTATAATGAGGCAGCAGAGATACTCTGGATTACGTCTGGCCTTTGTTCAGCATTGTCCTTCTTTTCAGAACTGCACAAAACTGTGGCCGTCAGCACTTTTATGCAATCCTAAAAAGTTGGACCCTGCTGGATCAAGGGTCCTGTGGCATCCACAGTGCTTCTATCTGCCTCATTATAGGGAATCTTCCACTGGGGGTTCCTTCTGAATCACGTATTTCAGAGATTTACACGGAAACCCGATGTAAGCGCTCAGCGCAGAGCCCAGGATAAATGTGAGCCGAGCCTTACTGTGATCACTTTTGAGATGCAGAATGAACAAATCAACAGCAGGTGAAGAATTGGTTTTATTTATTATTTACGCCGTTCCTCTTGCGGTATAAGTGATTAGGCGACTTTATTCTTCGGGTTGGTGAGATTACAGCGATACCAGATTTATATCGGGCTTTTATGTTTGGCTGCTAAACCTAAACACACTAAAAGACGCTTTTACTGCAAAAACTAGTTTTCGCATCCCCATATTATGAGAGCTATATTTTATTATATTTTGGCCGGCAGTCATGTTTTGGCTTGCTTTTTACGGGACAAGTTGATGTTTTTATTATTACCATTTTCAATCACGTGACATTTTTTGATTGCTTTCTATTCTGATTTTTTTTTGAGGCAGAATGAATAAAAATCAGCAATTCAGGAATTTTTGGGGAGGTTTTTTTTGTTGTTCTGCATGTGGTAAAATGTATAAGGCATCTTTATTCTTTGGGTTAGTACAGTTACAGCGATATCCCATTGATATTTTTTTTATGTTTTAGCGCTTTTACACAATAAAAACTTGTTTTATAGAAAAAATAATTATTTTTGCATCGCTTTATTCTTAGAGCTATAACTTTTTTATTTTTCTGCTGATAGAGCTGTATGGCGACAAGATGACGTTTTCAGCTGTACCATTTTTATTTACATTCTTCTTTTTCATTGCGTTTTATTGTACTTTTTGTTCTGCAGTATGATGATAAAGCATTGTTTTTTTACATGCTTTTTTATCTATTTTTTTATGGTGTTCACTGAAGGGGTTAATTAGTGAGACAGTTTTATACAGCGAGTCGTTTTGGAAGCATCAATACCAAATATGAGTACTTCTTCTGTTTATTTTTTTACATAAGTAAATGTATTTATTGGAAAACTATTTGGTCCTTTTTTTTCTTTATTTGGGGAATTTTTAAAAATATTTTTACACGTTAATATTTTTTTTTACTTTTTTACATTGTCCTATAATGAGACATCACTTTACAGTAAGAGATCGCTGATCTGATGCTCTGCAATGCTTCTGCATTGCAGAGCATCGGAGCAGCGTCTGACAGGCATTGAAGGAAGCTTGTCAGCACCTGCTCTCAGCAGGCGCTCACAATTCACCTTCCCTGAAGGACCTTGGATGCGCCAATTGTGGGGCTGCTGTAGCCTGGTATTATCAG
>VIAB01017892.1:19239-34324 GCA_009801035.1 Oophaga pumilio | reverse complement strand
ACCCGTCTCCTCAGTGGTTCCACCTACCAGACCCGTTACAGTTGCATTTGGAGAGCCCCTAATGTGCCCAAACAGTGGAAACTCCTCACAAATGACCCCATTTTGGAAACCATACCCCTCAAGGATTTTATGCAGTCATATAGTGAGGTTTTGAACCCACAAATGCTACACATAATTTGATAACATTAGGCTGTCATATCGTATATGTCATCATTATTGTTGAGCGCAAGTGCTCGCTACTCTAGTTTGCATCGGGTGTTTGAGTATGCACCAAATATTGGGAGTGCTCGAGCGACATGCCTGGCATATTTTGCTGCTGTTAGACACCCCCCAAAAAATACGAGGATCTGCGATATTCCATGCATACCAGAGCACCCATTGCAAACTAAAGTAGAGAGCACTTGTGCTTAACACTAGCCTATCATCATTTTTTTTTCTTCTTACTTTTGAAAAAATTCTGATTCTAACTCCAACTCTAACACAACACTAACCCCAACCCTAATACAACCCTAACCCTAATATAATCTTAACCCCAACTCTAAACCCTAACACAACCCTAACCCCAACCCTAACCTTAATCACAGCCCTAACAAAAACATAACCCTAACCCTTAACCCCAACTCCAACCCTAACTGCAAGGAATGAAAAAAAAATACATTTTTTTATTTTATAATTTTTATCTTTCTAAGGGGGTGACAAAGGGAGATTTGATTTACAATTTTGTTTTATTTTTTCACTGTGATAGGGTCTATCACAGTGATCAAAAGTAAACAACAGGAAAAATTCCCTATTGTTGCCGGATACTGGCCGTCAGATCTCCGTGGGTGCACTGCCTATGCGCCCTCCATTTTTCTTCCAGGGTGATGACTTTGAGGGCCATGGACAGAGAAGGAGAGACTGGAGATGGCAGAGGTATTGGAGGGGCTCGAGGGACACCATTTCTCTCTTTGCTGATATGTAAGAATATGTAAGAATATATCAGACTATACAGAAATGAATTTAAAATCAGATTTTTTTGTAATCAACGATATTCAGTGAACAATGGCGATAACGTGACAAAATATCTTTAAAATCAGCTTTGATCATGTTCTCCATTGTCTCAGCAACCCCCGATTGCTGAGGCCCCAGAGATTTTCTGATGTTTGGGGTTGCTATGCTCTTTTTTTTCAGTGCCATTTAAATGTGATGCTGAGGAATAAGTACCCTTAACTGACGCCTTTAAAAGACATATAGGTGGTCTTTAAGGGGTTAGACAATGTTTCACATGCAGAGAAAAGAGGAATATTCGGCACACCAACCCGTAAAAAAATATAGAAGAACTTTATTCAGCTACTTAAGCCATATAAAATGTGAACACAGCTGACGCGTTTCTGGTGCGGTAAAAGCACCCTTAATCATAGGTTTCACATGACAAACAAAAATTAGTGAAGTAAAGGCAAAAAAATTCAGCAAAAAGTAATTTTTCCTATCTCTTTACTTTACACATAGAAATTGTTATTTTTGTAATTTTATGTTCAGCATTCTTTAATTTGTTTGTCTTCTGTCTTTTATATATATTTTTTTTTTCTTTCCCTAGCTTATACCTTAATAAGATCTTTCCAATAATTAAGTCCCAAAGGTGACCTAGTGTTTAATTCCCATTTGTCACAACCACGATTTAGCAGGAGTGCGTTTATTGTCAAAAAGAAAATCCCAAAGACTTGCCTCTTTTTGCAACAAAACCGCAACCCTGTCCAAGAATCCTAGCTAAAAACTCATCCTGATTGAGTGCTCGCAGGAATTTTTTGATTATTTGTTTAATGCAATTAAATTGATTGCTATAAGTGGTAACAAAATTCATGTTTTTACTTTCTTTTTTTTTTATTGTTTTCCCCCTCCCTTTCCTATTTTTCATACCCTCAGTTCCCTAAAAATTTGTACCCCCTTATAGAAAACGAATGTTGAATTTTCTTGGCATTTTTGCTGTTGTAATGCTTGTACCAACATTCTTAAATAAAGAATTTATTAAAAAAAATAAAAGAATTCATCTCTATGTAAAAATTATTCTCTTGTTGTTTTTGCAATATTCTGTTTAGCATATTTTTTATATATTTTTTGTTATAGCCTCTTTATCTCAATCCGTCCTGAATCATATACTGTTATTCAGAAAAAAAAATACAGAATCTGAACAGATATGTTTAGCATTTGGTACCTCTTATGGGACAGAGGGAGGACGAGGCATCCATAATACTGTGACTATTGTGTAGATTATCCTGTAATATTCTTATAAGTACTAAGAACTAAATAAGTATTAACTCAGCCAAATGAAGTATGCTCTGATGTATATGTTAGGTCCCTTATTTTGATTCAGGTTGAGGAACAGCCTGCATCTTTCCCTGCAGATATCAGCTGATTTAATCAGCAGTCATGTGCCAGGTGGATCAGTGCTCTATCCGCGGCTGTTAACCTGTTAAAATCTCTCGGCCAATCTCTGACAGCGACATTTAACATATGCCATAGAGGTGTTCATCATTCCATGCTCTACGCTGATGAGTGTAAGGATCCCAGATGTTCCATGGAGCCTGTTTTGCCCTTGTCCAAGATGGAGTCTGGTACTTCGCCCTGTTCTGGAACTTCCTGTCTGTCCTGCTATTCAAGTCCAGGTCAGGAGATCCTCCTTGCCTGAGCATTTTGTTGCTGTTTGCTTCTGAGCTTTCTCCTGGCTTGCCTCTGGAGTTCCTGCTGCTTCTCGCTATTTGGTGCTGTGCCTCACCACTTCCAGCTGCCTTCAGTCTTCTAAGCTGCTTTCAGATCGTGGCTGGGATTAACTAGTGTCCTGACTTCTGAGACTGTTTCTGTTGCGGGACTTGAGCAGGACTTCTCAGCCCAAAATGTACTTTTAAGGACCTTCTCCCTGTTATGCTCCACCCATGTATTTCTGGACTTCAATGAAAGGTATAATCTCCTCTATCTGCATAGTTCTGGACTTCCACATATAAGTGCCAGTTGAACTCTTGCTATTAATTACTTCTGGACTTCCACATATATGTGACGGCAGCACTCTTGCTGCATACTACTGCTGGACTTCCATGTATAAGTGTCTGTCGCACTCTTGCTGCATATTTCTGCTACTAAGTTTGCTGGACATTTCTGTTTTGTCCTGTGCACATCATTACAATTGAAGGTAAGTCTCTGTTAGTTTATGCTCTACTTCTTGCTTTGTTAAATACACTTATTTGTCTCAGTTTTGATATCAGACTCATTTTATCCCGTGCAATCAGATTCAAAGTACCCACATAATTGTTATAGGATACTCAGGCCATTAAGGAATCTGCTGGGATAATGACAGCTGAGACAAAGTTGTATCAGCTATTTTCCATGATTAACTCTTTATAAGGAGATGTGGATACTTTACAAACAAGGTTGCTAACTGGGAGGCCCATTTCGGGCAGGCGTTTCAGGGCTTAGGTAATCAAATAACAGTAAAGGCGTCTTCACCTCCAGGGCAGTTAACGCCAGCTAGCCCTCCCAAGTTACCGCCATTTAGATTTAATGGAGACCGCTACAAAATTTGTGGGTTTTTTAATCAATGCATTTTGTATTTTGATGTATATGCTGCCTACTTCCATACAGATCAATCCAAAGTTTTATGTATAATCATGTTACTTACCTCACTAGCACTCGCTTGGGCAAATCCGATAATCGAGACTCGGGACCCTCATCTGAATAGCTTGGATGATTTTCTAGCCTATGTCTATGATGTTTGATGATCCTAATCATCACACTACAACTTAAACTGCATTGTTGTCATTACGTCAGGGTAAGCATTCTGTTGTTGAATACGCTATTTAGACGGCTAGTGGTGGATACGGTTTTGGACTGTTATGCGCAATTACTCATTTTTAAGAGGGGAATTTCTAGTGTGATCAAGGACGAGTTAGCCCATGCAGATGCCCCCTCAAGAGTTAGAGGAGCTCATACAGCATTGCGTGCGCATTGACATACGTAGCACAGAACGTAGACAGGAGAGGTTTGCAGGCTCTAATAGTGTCACTAATTCTCCCCTTCCTCCTAAAGAACCAGCAGGCAAATCCTCTTGGGAAGTTGAACCAGTTCCCATGCAAGTGGATGCTTTACAGCGGCGTGAGAGTAACATGCGCAGGGAGCATCGTTTTCTTGAGAGCTTGTGTTTTTACTGTGGTCAGTCTGATCATTTTCTTATTAACTGTCCTAAGCGGCTGCGCAAGGTACTAGCCACTGTGGGGGAGTATAAAAATCAGAATACTGAATCTGTTGTTTCAGGATCCAGTTTTTCTGTGAATGCTGTCTTTCATTCCCTTTCAATGACTACCTCTCCTGAGATATGGAAGGATAGAGACAAATATTACTCCCTCCCCATTAAGATCTTGTTGTCGGGTTAATGGATCTCCTGTGCAGCTATGGTGGATTTTTGTGCGGGGGTAACTTTATGGATCTGTCCTTAGCCAAGGAACATGGCATATAGATGCAACAGAGAGCCACCCCAGTAACCATGGAAACAGAGGATGGTTACCCTCTAGTTTTGGGACCAGTGGATGAGGAGACGGTACCTCTGGAGATTTGCATAGAACCCAATCATCAGGAAGTGCTTACCTTTATGTTAATTTCTTCACCACATTTTCCTTTAATTCTAGGAATTCCCTGGCTGCAGGCACAGAACCCAATCATCAGCTGGGAGACCAAGGAGATCACTTTTCCACAAAAAGACACACCAGTAACAAGTCAGGCAAGGTCTCATGAGATGGAATGTACCACTAAGTTATCTATGTTACCATCCATTTATAATGAATTTTCCTGATATCTGTGATAAGAAAAATGGCAGATCAGCTTCTTCCTCACAAACCCTATGATTGTCCTATTAAACTGCTTCTGGGGGCGGCTATTCCATTTAAGAATGTCTACCCACTAGCAGCTCCAGAGCTGCAGGCCTTAAAGGAGTACATTAACGAGAATCTGGCTAAGGGTTTCATTCGCTCCCACTCATCACTGGCAGGAGCACCCATCTTTTTCATAAAAAAGAAGGATGGAACTCTTAGACCCTGTATTGACTATCAGTAGCTCAATAAGGTAACCATTCAGAACCATTATCCTTTGCTGTTAATTATTGAACTGCTGGAAAGAGTACGATACGCTAAGATATTCTCTATTTTGGATATTCTAGGAGTTTATAACCTTGTTCGGATCCGCTCTGGGGATGAATGGAAGATGGCATTTATATGTCGTTATGGGCACCTTGAGTACCTTGTGATGCCTTTTGGTCACTGCAATGCTCTGGCAACCTTTCAACACTTGGCTAATGCCATTTTTAGAAATCTGCTAGATCATTTTGTCGTAATCTATCTGGTAGATATTTTGATTTTTTTCTGATTCATTACAGGAACATCAAGAACATGTTAAGACTGTTTTAAGATACCTGAAAGAGAAACATCTCTACATCAAGTCTGAGAAATGTGAGTTCCATCGCACAGAGATTCAATTTCTGGGTTATGTCATCTTGCCACAGAGGCTTAACATGGAGGCAAGTAAGATCCAGGCTATTCTTGATTGGCCCACACCTAAAAATGTCAAGGAGGTACAACGTTTTATCGGCTTTGCTAATTTTTATAGATGGTTTATTCGTAATTTCTCTGAGATTGTTTGACCTATTACGCAATTAACCAAGAAGAAAAATACTTTCTTGTGGTCTACACAGGCTCAAGAAGCTTTAGATTGTCTTAAGTCCCATTTTACTTCTGCACCTCTTGATTCATCCAAACCCAGCACATCTTTTTATGGTGGAAGTGGAAGCTTTGGATTTTGCTTTGGGGGCACCCTCTCGCAAAGAGGAGAGAAAGGTCTGTTACATCCATGTGCTTTCTTCTCTCAAACTTTCTGCTGCGGAGAGGAATTATGATGTGGGAGATAAAGAGCTTCTAGCCATTATCGCTGCATTTAAGGAACAGAGGCACCATTTGCAGGGGGCAGCACAACAAGTTGTTGTGCTCACGGATCATCATAATCTGGAATTTCTTAGATCTGCTAGATGTCTTTCTCCATGTCAGGCTCGTTGGCATTTGTTTTTGAACCAATTTAATTTTGTTATCTTGTACCACCCAGGTTCATGCAATGGGAAAGCGGATGCTTAGTCCCGAACCATGGCACGGATTTCGTGCTTGAGACCCCGTCCAAGACCATTTTGTCAGATGCCAACTTTGTTGGAGTCATCCAGGATAAGGACTTATGGAAGATTATTAAGGAGGCCTATGACGCAGACCCATTTCTCCCTAACCCGACTGAAGATGTGAACTTGGTTCTTAAGAACGGTATGTGGGTTCGGGATTGACGTTTTTACATTCCGGAGGTCGTAAGGCTGCAGGTCCTCAAGTTTGTCCATGACTCCAAGTTGGCTGGTCACCGGGGGGACAGAAGACACAGGAGTTTCTGATGCGTTTCTTTTGGTGGTCTACCTGTCTGAGGGACGTTAAGAACTATGTTCCCTCTTGTGAGGTATGTGCACATTTTAAGACTCCTCATGTATCACCTACTGGATTGCTGCAACCACTGCCCATTCCTGCTCGCCCTTTGGGGGTCTATTTCTATGGACTTCATAGTGGAATTGCCCACCTCTGGGGGAAAGAACTCTATTTTGGTCATGGTAGATCGCCTTACTAAAGCTGACCACTTCATTCTTTGTACTGATCTCCCCTCAGCTAAGGACAAAGTAGAACTGGTCATTCAGAATGTGTTCCAGCTGCATGGAGTTCCAGATGAGATCATCTCTGAGCTGTGAGTGCAATTTACCTCCAGATTCTGGAAAGCATTTTGTTCTGTGCTAGGTATCAATGTCTCTCTGTCTTCAGCATATCATCCTCAGACCAATGGGCAGACGGAGTGGACTAATAAGACTCTGGAGCAGTATATTTGGTGCTATATCAGCCACTCACAGGATGCCTGGTTGGAGTTGCTTCCTCTAGCAGAGTTTTCCTACAATAACTCACAGAATGCATCTACTAAGGTAACACCCTTCTTTGCCAACCTGGGTTATCATCCTGGTATTTTTCCCAGATCCTTGATCAATGCTCTGGCGGTGATGAAATGAAATCTGGAAATTCTGAAGAAATTGCTATCTACTGCACAGAAGAGATACAAGAAATCAGCGAATAGATTTCACAGACCTGCACCCATGTTTAAGGTAGGAGACACTGTGTGGTTATCCACAAAGAATTTAAAATTGAATGTTCTGTCACAGAAACTGGGACAAAAGTTAATTAGTCCAAGATCTCTGTGATCGTGAGCTCCGTTGCCTGCTGTGTGAAGTTGCCAAGGACCATGAAGGTACATCCTGTGTTCCATGTCTTCTTATTAAAACCTGTGTCTCCAAATACTTTTCAGGGTCGTATTGCACCTCCTCCTCAGCCAGTGTTGGTGGATGGGCAAGAACAATTTGTGGTGGAGAAGATTCTGGACTCCTAAATATGCAGGAATCAGCTGCAGTACCTCATTAAGTGGCAGGGATATTCATCTGAGAACTCTTGGGAGCCAGTGAATAATATCTGTTCTCCTAAAAAATTGCCCTATTTCATCAGAAATATCCTGGAAACCTGGTCCTGGATTGTCCTGAGGCCGCTTCTAAGGTTGGAGTAATGTAAGGATCCCAGATGCTCCATGGAGCCTGTTTGGCCCTTGTCCAAGATGGAGTCTAGTACTTCGCCTTGTCCTGCAACTTCCTGTATGTCTTGCTATTTTGTTGCTGTTTGCTTCTGAGCTTCCTCCTGGCTAGCCTCTGGAGTTTTTACTGCTGCTCATTACTCGGTGCTCTGCCTCTCCACTTCGAGCTGCCTTCAGTCTTCTAAGCTGCTTCCGGATCTTGGCTGGGGTTCTACTGTCCAGACTTCTGAGACTGTTTCTATTTAGGGACTTCTCAGCCCAAAGATACTTTTAAGGACCATCTCTCTGTTATGCTCCACCCATGTATTTCTGGACTTCCATTAAAGGTATCATCTCCTCTATCTGCATAGTTCTGGACTTCAACGTATAAGTGCCAGTTGCGCTCTTGCTTCTTATTACTGCTGGACTTCCATGTATAAATGTGGGTCGCACTCTTGCTGCATATTTCTGCTGGACATGTTTGCATTAGGGGTCGTGCCCCATTACTAAGTTTGCTGGACATTTCTGTTTTGCGATGTGCACTTTGTTACAATTGCAGAAAAGTCTCTGTGCATTTATGTTCTACTTCTTGCTTTGTTAAATACACTTATGTTTCTCAGCTTTGGTCTCAGACTTGTTTTATCAAACGCAATATGGTTCCATAGTACCCAAATTATTGTTACAATGAGTCGTCATGACAGCTGATAGTCCACTGAAGATCCCGGTGCCTGTCATTACGATATTCCTGTGAACGCCAGCTCCTGGCCGTCGTTCATAGGAAATCGTCATTTCTGCTCTACATAGCACTGTTTTGTGCGATAGGATGATCACTGCTTCAAGTCTCCTAAAGGGACTGTTAAAAAGTAGTAAAAAGTGAAAAAAGTTTAAAAATATAAAAAAATATGCAAAAGTTCAAATCACCCTCTTCTGCCCAATTTGATAACAATTAAAAAAAAAATCACAAATTTGGTATCGCTGTTTTCAGAAATGTCCAACGTATCAAAAAATAAAATAAATTAATCCAATCACTAAACAGCAGGAAAAAAAATTGAATCTCTAGCATTACTGTCTTTTGGTAGCTGTAACATTGCAATAAAATGCAATTAGAGGCAAGCAAACAATTGTATGTATCCCAAAATAGTATCAGTAAAAATGTTAGCTTCCCAGATCCCCAAAATTGAAAATCCTTTTTTCCTTCAAAATTTAGGAATTTTTTTTCACCACTTAAATAAAAAATAAACTATACATGTTTTGTATCTGATGAAAACATACCAGGAACTAAAGATAGATATAAATAACATATTAGAAAAAACGATATGCTCTCCATGGACTATGAGAAGCAATAGAGGACAATTGGGAGCTTATATCCCTGAAATAAATATTAATTACTTGTGTGGATAATAAATAAATATAATCAATACACAGAAGCCCAATAAATGCAAAAATAGAAAATACTTTATTGGAATATTTATATGCTCACAAAGTGTATAGACAATTAACACCACACATATAATGAATAATTAAAAAAGACCAGTAGAAAATGACGCAACCATGGTGTGAGAATGCAGGTTACCAAAATAAGTAAATTGGGCAAAAGTGTGTGCAGATTACTAATGACTCATATGCTCAAGCCTGGGCAAAAATACGACAAAAAGGTCTTCTATGCAGGGTAAAAAGAATTATCTAAGGTTTCTGACAAGGTACCAATAAACAACAAGTTGCCAAATCACACCCGATATAAATAATCAGACAGTAATACCCAATAAAAACCATCATTCTGCTAGGAGTCCTTGTAGGTCATTAACTGACCACAGTAAAAAAAGAAGGGGACAGTCACAGACAGTGTAAACTAGGCACACATCTTTTCTTACCTATGTTAAGTCGCCTGCACCTCTCGCCGAGACCCCGACGCACGTTCCGCATTTCCGTTTCCTCGGGGGGCAGTGTGTTAGCATGCCATACCGAGTCCTTAAATCTCCCAGCGTGTGGGTAAGGGACCAATCATAATGGAGTGAGGACACAGGAACTACATGCTAGTAATCAGCGCATGTAGGCGGAACATCCAGCACCACAACGTCACTTCCGGCGTCCCAGACGTGATGCGTGTCAGGAACAAGTGTTCCTAGTGATGTCAGTGAGACGCATGGCTCCTTTGGATACCATAGGCGACGGGGGCACACAGGAAGGGCCGTAACATGCGCGGTTCAAAAAGCATGCGTCCACCCGCAGTCAAATAGTCTCCCATATCAGGACTAATACCAATAATAAAAATATAATCAAAACCAAAGAAATAATATAAATAAATAGACTGAACAGCAACAAGCTATCAATATTACTTAAGATAATATAATGAATGCATAGTAAATTATCATATAAAGCGAAGCCACAGTCAAAATGGACATGCAGAGGCAAAAATACAATAAATTATGGAGCCATATATGTACAAATACCATATTAAGATCATGCATGTACAAATGCCATATTAAATACATAATACATTCACATGTAGAGAAAACTACTGTCAAGAATCCCAATGAACTATCAAATCACGCAAATATCTATAACATTATAAATACATGCTAAATTCTGAAAGAAAAAAAAAGGGAGGGGATTGGGAGGGAGGGGGAAGGGGAAAAGAGGGAAAGTTATTATTGGAGTCCAAAATATGAGACATTTCCTCCTTATATGGTCCAGGATAAAGATACACATGTCAGAGACAGGGACCTGGGTATCCCAAAAGGGCAAGTCATCCACTGTAACTAAAACACACAAAAATACACAATTAAAATCTAAATAAGGCTCCGAGGAAGTTGACCCAGATCAAAAAATTGAAGAGCAAGTTATCCACTACAAAAAAGATGAAAAGCTTAGCTGTTCATTGAGGCCATGAGGAGTCATGGTGCCCAATTTCACTATCCATCTACATTCCAATTGGGACAGTCTCCGCTTTAAGTCACCACCCCTAATTCCACCATGAACACGATCTATCCCCATACCCTTAATAAATCAGGGTCGCAAGCATGCTTTAACCTAAAGTGGCAGGGAACAGTTTTCAAAGATGTTATATCGACCGCTGTTGCGGCTGACCGGATGTCTCTACTGTGTTCCCTTGTACGAACCTTCAGCTCTCGGGACGTAAGGCCGATATATATCTAGCCACATGGGCACGTGGCGTACTATATCACAAAGTCACTTGTACAGAAAATATATTCCCTAATGTGAAAATTACATCTGCCATCCGACCAGCAAAAGGTAGCCGTTCGCTCAATATTGCTGCATGCTAGACACGATCCACATGGTAAGCATCCATGATGGGGTTTACTGGTAAAGAATAAAGAGGGAGGTTGTGCAATATAGTGGCTTCTTGCCAGCAAGTCTTTTAAATTGCTACTTCTTCTTGCCGTATGGAGAGGTTTCTCAGGTAGCAATTTATCCAATACTGGTTCTGTCTTTAAGACAGACTAATGTTTTTTTCAGAATGCTCCTAATAGTATTCCATCTATTGTTGTAAGTGGAAATAAATCTGATATTATGGGACTCCTCGGGAACAATCCTCGAGCTCGACAGGAGAGGGCCACGAACGGACACCTTAGCACGATTATAGCCTTTTTTAATGCAACATTGGCTGTAGCCACGTGTTCGAAACCTATCACGGAGGTCAGCAGCCTGCACCTCAAAACACTCCTCACTGCTCAGTGTTGGTGAGATAGTGGTGAGAAGAGGGGCTTGTCCGGGAGTGGAGGTCCAGGAATGGACCTAAGTCCAATGGTGGAAGAACGCCGGCCGGCGTGAGGCGAGAGGCTGTTTCCCAAGCACTCTTCGGGTGTCACGTGACCGCAGGACCTGCGGGACACATGACCAGAAGGTCCTACAGTGTGAAGTAGATGCCGCTCTCCTGGAGCTCTTGCCATCACCCTCCAGAGGGGGAAGTAAAGTTCAAACAGTGATGTAGATGGTCAGATAGGACAAGCCCCTCTTCCCACCACTATCTCACCAACGCTGAGCAGCGTTTTCTTCACAAACTGGACTCTACGTTCTCCTGGGCCACCTTCCCTTAAGGCTAACTCACCGTGGCAATGGTTTCACCGCTACTCTAAACAGTGTTATGCCTGCTGCATAACCCTTTAAGGTTAGTAGTTTTTAACCCTTCTTTTCCTTAGCACCTTACTATCAGGTATTGCTCAATGGGCCTCTGTGTTTTTTTATTGCCCTCTACCTTATCCATGGTTTGATCATCATCGACACGGCAACTAAACCCTTAATAGATGCTGTGTGTGAATTCAATATCACCAAAGAAGTTTCATGGATTGAGCCCCACTGCGTTGCTCCTGTTGGCTCCTTACAATGGCTGTACTAACCAACTAATCATAACTAACGAGGACTGCAATCCGGGACTCTAGCCTCTTGTGATAATTCATTAACTTTCGCTGGATCAAATATATTGGACTATTGTATATATTTGTGTCTAATACCAATCAGGTGTACATATATATATATTTTTTTTCTCTTTCAATATGAATTATGTTAACTCCAAGTCTGAATCCTTTAGGATTGAGAGGATTACACAGCTTCTGGGGACACAATCTGGTCATGTGCCCCCTACCCCTCTAAACCCCAGATTGGATGGTGAGGATAGAAAAGACCTTATTAAATTATTTTCTGCCTTTGAGAATCATAGTAAGGTGGAAATCACTAACCATATTGATGTCCTTTTCCTACAACAATACATCTCAGATGGTCTGGTTCCCAAAGGGTTAGTGATAGCCCAGCAATCATCCTTTTTAAATGATCACGAGTTCATCAGCTTATGGGATAATATACGCTTAAAATGTTCTATTACATTAATGGAACTATTGATTTCTAAACGGAAATCTTTAGCACACAATGCGCTATCTGAACTAGATACACTTAAACATAAATTGCAGTGTTGCTGCATGTCTATGGATTTTCACGATTTAGATAATAAACTGTATAATAAGTTAATGAAATTCGACGAAGATTTGATTAAAAAGAAGGCTATTAAACTCTTGAGAGATAGGGCGCCCCATTCTGTAGACACACAAGCCACGGTTACAGACCTTTTGGAGTCGGTCAACAATTCTCCTATACCTACCCAAAATACCATTAGGACCCCCACCAAAGCAAATAAGGAAGTTAATTTTAGACATAAGCAACAGAATCTTTAATACCAACAACATAAGGACTCTCTCAAGGGGTCTGCCAATTTTGTAGGGCCTAATTTAAGTAAGGCCTCCGTCCCCATTGCTGTTCCTTTGGCTCCCACTGTTGTTTTAGCATCCGCAGTGGTGGCCAAATTGGGCGGAGTACCGGAGGACCCCTGTACTATTGAACCCTTCCAAGATTTTTTCATTAATATTGACCCTCTTGAATCACTTCAAGAGGTTTGTAACCATGATCAGTGTCCTTTGATTGATGACTTGGGGGGGCTTTCCCAATTCACCATTCATGATGATTTTCCCTCTTTCCAATCGTCCACTAATTCTGTATCCTTTTTTTCCTTTCCGTCTACCCTAAGTACAACTATTCCCCCACTACCGATTGTTGAGATAGTGGAAGCTACAGGTCCATTGATTAACAGTTTGGTGGACTCATCATGCATTAATAATATTTCCCTTCCACTAAAATCCCCTCTACCTATCCAGGTTCCCTCTACCCCTTTAGTAACCTTTGAAAATAATAATAAAAATAAGATCACTCATTTTTTTCAGGTGGCCCCGGGCAACTCATCAAAAATAAAAAGGAAAAGAGGAGAGGATGTATAGGGAGTGGAAAAATGAAGCCCAATACCAAACGCAAAAATAACAAAAAAAATCAGCATTGATCTAGGAGACGAAAAAGAAAAATCAAATATTTTTAATTTATCAGACTACACACTTTCTGACTCTGAAACATCACTCCTTGAACGAGGTTTATCTTTCTGCCCAGATGCACCTTTAAACACTTTTAACCTTTACCTTGATTTAAATGAGTTTTTTAGAAAAATAACAGTGCAGCAACATTTTCTCATTGAGGTCAATAAGAAACCACCCCTTGAACCCCCTGTGACTGCCAATGATTTATATGCTCATGTCAACCCCAAAATCAGTTCGGGTAATTTTTACCCCATTCACCACAAGGGCCCACATGTCGAAACATTTCAACAACTTATACTTAAAGACCTTCGTTCCCTTTCCCGTTTTTAAAAAATTCTCTAACTTACGCCCAGCTGAAAAAATAGCGCTCCGCTCAATAAAAGCTAATAAGGACATAATTATAAGAAATGCAGATAAAGGGGGCGGGGTGGTTATTATGAATAGACACCGTTATCATTTTGAGGGTTTTAGACTGTTAAATGATTCGGACTACTATGATAAACTTACACATGATCCATCATCTTCTATTTTTTTTAGAATACACCACATTTATTAAAGATGCTAGGTCACTTGGGATTTTAAATCTGAAGGAATATAAATTCCTTAATATTTCTAAGTTTAAATTGCCCTTTTTTTTTTTTTTATTTCTTACCTAAGATCCATAAAGACTCCATAAACCCTCCCAGCCACCCTTTCTTCTCAGTGATTAAGTCTATTACCTGTAACCTTTCCCATTACATAGATTTGTTTTTACAAAAATAGGTTTTAAATTTGTCCTCATACCTCAAGGACTCATCTCACCTGATTGATCTTTTACTCTCCTTACCCACTATGGCTAATTGCTTCTTGTTAAATCTTGAGGTTCAGGCCCTGTATACTAACATCCCCCATGACTTGGGGTTGGAGGCGATTCAACATTTTCTCTCGACTGATGAATTGATTCTTTACCCTCCTCACAGAAAGATTTTTTTAAAAAAGGCTATTTTGTTTGTTCTCAATAATAATGTTTTTTCTTTTGACAACATCTATTACCGCCAAGTGAGGGGCTGTGCGATGGGGACGAGATTTGCCCCCAGTTATGCTAATCTGTTTATGGGGGCATTCGAGTCCGTCTTCATTGCGCAGTCCCCATTGTTGGCTGGCAAGATTGCCCTGTATCGATGCTTTATTGACGATATTTTTATAATATGGACCGGTTTGGAGTCTGAAGCACGTGAATTTACCCAATCCTTGAATTTGAACACTTGGGGTCTTCAGTTCTCCTTCAATATAGCCAACACAGGAATTCAATTTTTGGATCTTATAATCGATGTTGATTACCATGGTCGAATCTCAACCTCCACTCATTTTAAGCAAGTAAATGTCAACAGCTATCTTAGCTTCTCTAGCGGCCATCTCCAAAAATGGATTTTAAATATCCCCTATGGACAATATTGGAGGGTTCGAAAAAAACTGTACTAGTGATATTGATTTTTTAAAAGAGGCGAAGATCCTTAAGGATCGTTTCATAAATAAGGGCTATCGGTTATGTTTCGGTAACTGAGGAGAAATAGCAAAATATAGCAAAA
>VIAB01017891.1:30755-56125 GCA_009801035.1 Oophaga pumilio | reverse complement strand
CATCTACTAGGTCGTCCACCCCTCTCTCGTTATCCTGCCCGGATGCTTCTGGTGGCCCACTCGCTACTACGCTCATGCACAACCTCTTCTGCTGAGCGTTCCCACAGTGGTTCTTCCACTGGACTACTGCTGCGTAAACCTAACCACTTTGGGCTCACACTACCATGGTGAATCCTTCACCGGCTTCTTCAGGGGTTGCTGGTCCCCTCTTTCTCCTACCTTATGCTCAGGGCCCAGGGACATGGACGTCCTTACACTAGCAAGGTCCACCCCCGACTGACTTCCCCTAAGAGGAAATCTTCCTGACAGATTCCCGCTTGGAGACAATCTTTCTCTAGCAACAAGTCCCTAACCTATTGTCCCTATTGGACTGGATGTGCTCAATGCCCCCCTCTAGTGACCAAAACAAATACTGCATTGACATATTTTTCTAACGTTCTAACTGGATCTCTAACGTGCCCCCATTAGTGATCCCCCGCAAAACTATATCTAACCCACATATATACACTACCCTACTAGTGCCCTCCTCTAGTGACCCCTAGGATGCACTACCTACCTATATCTTTACCTCCCTTACTCCTACATAACACTGAAAACCTGACATCATATAATTCATACAAAACATACATTTACACATTTTAACACAATTAAAGGGGATGAGACATTTACAGGGTTAATACCCTTGACCTCCTTACACATGCAGCATTACATGAACACCCAATTTCTTACATTATGGCTGGTCAGAACAATGAAAGCAATTGTTACCATCCACCTTTCGTGTCTGCTATTTCATCATAGATTGTAAGCTTGCGAGCAGGGCCCTCATTTCTCTTGGTATCTGTTGTTTACGTGATTATTGTTATTCTGTAATGTCTTTTATTGTCTTTCCAAGTCCCCTTTAAAATGTAAAGTGCTGCGGAATGTGTTGGAGCTATAGAAATACAATTATTATTTATTATTGTTATTATTATTATTATTATTATTAAAGGTCAAATTATAGTGTGTGGGCTGGTCACAAATCAGTCAGTGACAAGGCAAATTAAAGCGCTGCTGGAGCTAAGCTAGTCCGCCGAAAGCCTGAGATGACTTTCGTAAATGTGCGCTGACACACCGTACCTTGGCAAATAGGTCTGGCAAGTCAGGGTATGTTTTTAAAAATGCTGTATAACCAAGTTCACCACGTGGGCCATGCATGGAACGTGCTTACCAGCTTGCTGAGCTTTAAAGTCGCCACCAAGGTACACCCATTATCGCATACAACCAGACCTGGTTGGAGGTTCAGCGGGGAGAGCCACTGATCAGTCTGTTCTTTTATCACCTTCAACAGCTCGGCTGCGTTGTGAGCTTTATCACCTAAATAGATGAGCTTCAGCAGAGCGTGCTGCCGCTTTGCAAAGGCAGTGCTGCAGACCTCCCATCTGGTGAGTGATGGGGAGGCTTCTTTCGGTGAGGAGGATAGACAGGCACTGTAATACGAGGAGATTGAAACCCTGATGGAAGTTGGGACTGCTATTCTTGGTGTGGGTAAGATGTGTGATGTCCCAGCCTCTGACTCTATCCCAGACTCCACCAGGTTAACCCAGTGTGCCACAGGGGAAATGTAGGATCCCTATCCACAAGAACTTGCCCACGTGTCTGTGGTAAAGTAGACCTTCCCTGATTGCGTTGGCCAGAGCACGGCTGATATTGTGTAACACGTGCTTAAGTAACGCGTTGACGGCACACTGGGAAAGATAGTGTCAGATGGTAATCGAGTACCATTGGGCTGCCACTGCCAAGAGGTTGCAGAAAGACTCAGTTCCCTCAAGTCGAAACGGCAACATTTGCAGGGCTACCAATCTGGCTATGTGGGTGTTTAGCGTTTTGGCCTGTCGGTGGGTCGATATTTCTGCTTTCTGTTAAACATCTGGGGCAGGGACAAGTGAACGCTGCACTGAAACAATGAACTGGATGTGGTTGCTGACTGTTGTGTCTGTGCAACTGCATGTTGTGGGCAGGAGACATCAGCTCCTGCTTCATGGACAGCAGGGGAAGGGGCAGTGGTTTCACCATAAGACACAGATTTTGTACAAAGGCATTCCGCCCACCTACTGGGGTGCATGGCTGCCATGTGATTTTGCATGCTGGTGGTGGTCAGGTTTGCAGTATTCTTCCCTCTTCTTAGCTTGGTTTGGCAGATGATGCAAATTCCAATTGTTTTGTCTGAAGGAATTTCAGAAATAAACTGCCATACAGGGGAACAACGCATCTTTGGCCTGTTATCTAGCCGAGTGCTGGGGGGCTCTGTGGAATGTAAGCCCGCAAGGGCAGAGTCATCTCTCCTCTGTATCAGTCTGTCATTGTTAGTTTGTTTACTGTAAGTGATATCTGTAATTTGTATGTAACCCTTTCTCATGTACAGCACCATGTAATCAATGGTGCTATATAAATAAATAATAATAATAACAGTTGACCGAGTTCTCCCTCTGGTCAAACCACTACCTCTTCTTGTCTGTTTTTGCGCTATGGACCAATCCCTGTCTGCACTTCTGTTCTCACTAGGCATGCCACCATGCCAGGTTGGATCAGTGGCCTCATCATAGTGTTAGAATCTATTTCGTTTTTACCATCCGCCATCATGTTGTTGTTTTCTGGCTGCTGGTCTTTTTCCCTTAGTGCTGGGTTTGTCTAAGGTCAGGTGATTGTATATCCCTTTATTACCAAGCACCTGCCTCCCAGTCCTTGCTAGACAACAGTGTTAATCCGCTAGAGTTCTGGCTATGTGCTTTGATAGCTTTCTATGTTTGATATTGTGCGGTTCTGGGATCTCTAGTTCTGCCTGCTTTGTTTTTTGGTTTTCCATTCGTTTCTGCAGCTTCCTCTATTTTCCTACTAGGAGGTTACCTGTTTTTTGTTCCCAGTCCCTAGATCTTTGAGCGATACCCTTCCCCTACCTTTAGGTCTTCATTTGAGTTTAGCCTAGGAAACGTCGATGGGTATATTCGCAAGGAATATTTCGCCCACTCCATAGTAGGGCTTCAGCCTAGTCCTAGTACAATGTCAGCTTCTCCCCCTTCTGCCCTAGTACCGAGTTGCAGACCTGTAACAGTTTGTCCAGCCTCATATATAAAAAAAAATCATCTCCCAGATTCCTTCACTATGAACAGCGTCCAAGAACTTGCTCAACGCTTGCAAAGGTTAACTTTGAAAGTAGCCAGCCTGCAACAGCACGTGAGTAATTACCTTGGAGCATGCTCTGAAGAACTAAAGGTAGGATTACCTGATTTTCTGGTAAACGGCAGGAATTTTTTACGTTTAAAAATGCATGTTTACTATATTTTCGGCTAAGACCTGGATCCTCAGGAAGTGTATTACAGCGTGTGGGGATTATTATGTCTTTATTGCGGAGTGAACCCCAAATCTGGGCATTTTCATTACATCCTAATGATCCTTGTTTGACGTCAGTAGAAGCATTTTTTACTGCTATCGGGTTGTTATATGATGATTCTGATCGGGTCACATCAGCTGAGGCAGAGCTCAGATGGCTTAAACAGGGTTCTGGTGATGCTGAGAGGTATTGCACCCTGTTCAGACAATGGTCCGCAGAGGTCAGGTGGAATGACCAAGCGCTAAAGAGTCAGTTTTTAGCAGGTTTGAGTGAAAGAGTTAAAGATTTGCTCATTGCATATCCTGTACCTGCTACTTTGGAAACTGCTATGCAGTTAGCTCACTCCCTTTCGTATTGCATTTTTACATTCCGCAGGTGTTTTTTTTTTTCTGGTAATACTACCTATAGTGGTCATTCCATTGATTTTCAGGTAATGGTGGATTGTGATTCTGCACTTAATTTGATTGATCAACAATTTCTAGACAAATATAAGTATGATATACCCATAATCCTTAATCAAAAAAGGCAAGAGGTCACTTCTTCCAGGGGTGTATGAAAGTAGCCACTGCGCGAAACAGCGCTGTCGGGCGGCCTGGGGAGAAGTACCCCAACACTCCACTTCGCCGGCGCTCCAGTCCATCCACTAGCGGTCCCTGCCTCTTGGTATTTGTCACAGGTATTTTCCTTTTCCCTCCTTTGTTTTTGGTTGGGCTCCATTATATATACCGTGCTTAGGATCGCTCTGGGGGGCCTTGTTTGAGTGTCTAGACATATAGTGTATATAGTGCATTTTTTATTGATAAACCGCAGTCGTATTTATGCATATAGGCCTATCCTTTGTAGTATTCACAGCACTGCATTTGGTCATTTAGCTATGTTAGCAATGGCCATGTGAGTCTTTCTGGCCTCTCTCTGGGATACTTATCTCTCAAACTGTGGACATCTTGTCCAGAGACATATCTATGCACGTATGCACTTTATTGTATATTTATTGAGATACTTTGATGTTGATGCACTTCTTCCCCTTATGTTGGAGACCATATTGCCCTGTCTTTTTAATATGACACTATTTTAATTTAATAAAAACTTGCTTTTTAAATCAATTCCCTACTTCACTTCTTCAATCTCCATGGTATTTGGCATGCTGATTTTGTGTTATGAAATATAAGTATGATTCTGAACCATTGTCATCTCCTATTCCTGTTGTGGCGATTGATAACACTCCCCTGGAGCATGGGTGCATTCCTCGAAAGGTCACCGGGTTCCCACTTATTGTGAATATGGAACATCGGGAGTGTATAGACTTGTTTGTACTTGCTAATTTGCCTTTTCCAGTCGTCCTGGGTTTACCCTGGTTAAAAATGCACAATCCTTTGCTGGACTGGTCGTCTAGTACTATAAGGTCATGGGGTCAGGGGTGTTATGGTAAATGTTGTAAAGTTCACATTGCTGCTGTTGTGAAGAGGGAGCTACCTGAAGCCATTCAGGATTTCTGGAAGGTATTTTCAGAAGTTGAGTCGCAAGCTCTACCACCCCATAGAGATTGCGCTATTGAGTTTGTCCCAGGTGCTAGACTTCCTAAGAGTCGTTTATTTAAAGAAATCATATAGCATATAATGCCTAGATATAAGGAGCTTCCAATCGCAAACAAATCATAAGAAAAGGAAAGAGGGAAGCTCTATGCCATAAAATCAATATAAATTTTATTATGAACAGATTAAAAGCATAACAAATTGGTATGGTACATATGGGGATAAAAAATGCAAAAAAGAAAAGGCCTAAAGGAAGGTATGAAGGTTTCAGGGATGTATAAATATGTCCAAGTGTTATTTATATAAGCATAAATAATATGAATAGGATTATTCCTAAGAAAATCTTAAAGTCCAATCCTAACAAAAGATCAAAAATGAAAACCCTGAAAAACCCATTATGACAGGCCAGCAGAATCCTTAAATCCTAATGGTAACAGTAAATGTAAATTGCATTGATGCATAGTGCAGTATATGGGCCGATGTGCCACAAACAACTATAATACATGCAGATTACCAAAGGAAAGGAAAAGGAAAAGTCACTGCTGGCAGACAAATACTATAACTTGCAGGCCGTGGCACCCCTGACGCGCGTTTCGCAGTTAGGCTTCTGCTCAAGGGAGTGTGCGTACCATACCAATTTGTTATGCTTTTAATCTGTTCATAATAAAATTTATATTGATTTTATGGCATAGAGCTTCCCTCTTTCCTTTTCTTATGATCTGAGTTGTTTATTTAATCTGACGATTCCCAAGAAGGAGGCCTTAAAGGAATACCTACAGACTAGTCTAGCTGCAGGTCATATAAGACCCTCTATGTCCCCTGTGGCTTTAGGATTTTTTTTGTCAAAAAAAGGATGGGGGCCTTAGGCCATGTCTGGATTTTCGGGAGATTAATAAGATCACTGTGCGCAATCCTTACCCATTGCCGCTAATTTCGGATTTGCTTAACCAGCTAACCGGAGCTAAGTGGTTCTCTAAGATTGACCTTCATTGGGCATATAATTTGCTGCGGGTGAAAGAGGGCGATGAATGGAAGACCACGGAAGGTCATTTTGAGTGTCTGGTGATGCCTTTTGGCCTTACTAATGCGCCTGTGTTTTTTCAAAATTAATGACATTCTGAGGCCGTTGATCGGTATGAGTGTTATTGTTTATTTGGATGATATTTTGATCTATTCACCTGATCTGGAGTCGCATTGGCAGAGAGTCCGCGTAGATCTACAGATTTTGAGCGAAATCAACCTCTTTGCTAAATTGGAGAAGTGCGAGTTTGCGGTACAGAAAATGAGTTTTTTAGGGTACTTTGTCTCCAGTGATGGGTTTGAGATGGACACAGTGAAGGTTCAGACAGTACTGGAGAGGCCTAGGCCTGAATGTTTAAAGTCAGTTCAGAGATTTTTAGGGTTAGCTAATTATTATAGAAAATTCATAAAGAGTTTTTCTGTTATCGCTAAACCTATAACTGATCTCACCAAGAAGGGTTCTAATACTGTCCAATGGACCACTCAGGCTGTTAAGGTTTTTGAGCATCTCAAGGAGAGGTTTAGCTCTGCTCCTGATTTGATCCAGACATGTGAGACCAAGCCAT
Source organism: Oophaga pumilio (assembly GCA_009801035.1). Lineage (NCBI taxonomy): Eukaryota > Metazoa > Chordata > Amphibia > Anura > Dendrobatidae > Oophaga > Oophaga pumilio. Next base: position 49,640 of record VIAB01017891.1, on the reverse strand, counting down.
TTCTGGTAGAGGTTGATGCCTCTTCAGTAGGGGTGGGGGCAGTTCTGTCCCAGGAGGGAGAGGATGTGGTGCATCCCTGTGCTTTCTTTTCTAAAAAAAATTTCGGACACTGAGCTCAACTATGATGTTGGGAACTGAGAGTTGCTGGCTATTAAACTCGCATTTGAGCATTGGCGACACTTTTTGGAGGGGGCTAGACATCCGATACAGGTCTTTACAGATCATACGAATCTGATATATCTGGATGTTGCTAAACGTTTGAATGCCCGTCAAGCTAGGTGGGCACTGTTTTTTGCCCGGTTCCATTTCGCCGTAACATATATCCCTGGGACAAAGAATGTTAAAGCGGATGCTTTGTCTCGTAGTTTCTCTCCAGCAGTTAATACTGAGAAGGAGGAATGTATTTTGCAGAGAGGGGTGGTGGAGACAGCATTGGGTTCTGAGTTGGAGAATAGCATCCTAGAGGCCCAGAATGCTGCCTAGAGGCCCAGAATGCTGCCTAGAGTCTTGAGGAGAGCTTTGTTTGCTGAGTGTTATGAGTCTCGGTTGGCGAGTCATCCAGGGATTGGCATGCTTTTCGTGACAGATTAAAGGTTTATTTGTCATTTTCGTCAGGTTATCATCCGGTGTCCAATGGACAGACCAAAAGGAAGAACCAGGACGTCGAGCAGTTTTTGAGATGTTTTGTAGCAGACAATCAGGAGATGTGGTCGGAATATCTACCACTAGCTGAGTTTGCTCTTAATAATCAAACGTCTTCCTCAGCTGGGTGTTCTCCTTTTTTTTGCTGTACAGGGAGGCATCCATCTTTCGGTCCATTTTCAAAGATTGGGGCGGCGGTGCCTGAGGAGGAAAGTTTTTCTGGAAATTTGGAAAGGGTTTGGACCAGTGTACGCCATAATCTGAAAGAGGTGAATATCAAAGGAATATTTTGAGAAGAAAAGAAGGGAGGCATTATTGGGGACATGGGGACATGGTCTGGTTGTCCTCTAGGAATCTGCGTTTGAAGATCCCTTCGAAAAAACTGGGGCATAAGTTTGTAGGACCCTTCAAAGTGTTTCAGGTTGTCAACTCAGCAGCGGTGAGATTAGACATCCTCTCGTCCTGGAGAATTAATTCAGTTTTTCATGTATCTTTACTGAAGAAAGTTGACACGCCAGATAAGGAGGCGATGCCGACTGTTCTTCCAGTTGATGAGGACGGCGAGTTTGAGATTTCATGCATTTTAGATTCCAGGTGGCACAGAGGAAGGTTGCAGTATCTCATGTCCTGGAAGGGTTTCCTGGGTGAAAGCTGAGGACGTCTCGGCCTCAAGGCTGATTAAGGCTTTTCACAGGAGATTTCCGAATAAGGCTCGGCCAAGAGGATCCAGAGGATCCTCATAAAAGGGGAGGTACTGTTAGAATCTATTTCGTTTTGACCATCCTCCATCTTGTTGTGGTTTTTGTTGCTGCTGGTCTTTTTCACCTGGTGCTGGGTTTGTCTAAGGTCAGGTGATTGTATCACCCTTTATTACCCTGTACCTGCCTCTCAGTCCTTGCTGGACAACAGTGTTAATCCGCTAGAGTTCTGGCTAGGTGCTTTGATAGCAATCTATGTTTGATATTGTGCAGTTCTGGGATCTTTAGTCCTGCCTGCTTTGTTTTTTGGTTTTCCTTTAGTTTCTGCAGCTTCCTCTATTTTCCTACTAGGAGGTTACCTGTTTTTTGTTCCCAGTCCCTAGATCTTAGAGGGATACTCTTCCCCTACCTTTAGGTCTTCATTTGAGTTTAGCCTAGGAATCGTCGGTGGGTCTTTTCGCAAGGAATAGGTCGCCCACTCCATAGTAGGGCTTCAGCCTAGTCCTAGTACAGGGTCAGCTTTCTCCCCCTTCGGCCCTAGTCCCGAGTTGCAGATCCGTAACACATAGACCATGTCATCTTCCAATTCCTCAATCTGATTCTCCTTCTGAGTTGCGATTTTAGGCTGACCTTAAGGCAACTGTGCATCACGATTATCCTCCACCTCTTCAGACATGAAATGACCTTACCCAATGTGGATTTCTCCTGACCAGGGGTGCTCAAATGTTTGGGCATCACTTTACTCCATCTCCTTATGAACCTCTTTAATGGTGCACGTTGAGAGGCCTGACAAATAACAAGAGAACGTAAACAGTTCCTCAGAATGGCCAGCGTTGGGGTCATATGTCTCCTGGAACTCTTGATTTTGGGAGGAAGGAGGACCAGGTTGAGTAATCAAAGGCCTAGCCTGTGGGCTACTGAGACTGGACCATGTAGAAGATTTCGTGGTTCTGCTTGTCAACACACTAGATTCTTTGTCTGCCATCCAATCCACAACATTCTGGCAATTGTCTAGGTTCGTCAGTGGTGTACCACGCTGACCACATTTTGACAGAAAGCTAGAATGAGATCCAGTCACCTTCTGATCTGTAATTCAACTTTGGCGGGCAACACCACATCCACGTCCCTTTACGTCACCCGTTCTCATATTGAATGCTTTATGCTTATGAAAAAACAATTTCCTGGCTTTGTTTTTGGCAAGTACCCTAACAGATGTGTAACGTACAAATTCAATACATCTAGCAATGAGTGGCAATTTTTTTTTAAAGATATCAGCTGTATTACACATGGCAACAGCAGACTCACGAAAATTAGAGATAAATAGTCACGTTTGCGTATCTCTGCAGGCTTTGCGCCAGTCACACAACTGCTAGATAAAGATATGATGTTTATTAAACCAATAGAAAATGCGTAGGCTTGTGAAGATTGGTCAATGGCACTCCTGTCTCTTTCCCTTGAGGAGGCTGCTTCCAAATAAAATGAGGCTTGTACATGGTCATGACATGGGTTTCAGGCCTAACAGACTGACCACAATACAGGCCCTCGCTTGCATACACTGTATTGAGAATATAATTCTAATGCTTTTGGTGTCTGGTAGAATCCAATTTGCTGACATTGATCATACAGCTCCTCCAACTCCTGTATTATATTCACCTTACAGCGGTTTCACCCGCTATGACAGTTGTTCCATTGGGATCCGGTGGAAAAATTAACTGTGGAGCTTAAAAACGCAGGTTTCACGGCACCTGCTGACCCTCTGCTAATTGTCAACGAGGGCTGCATAATGACATGGCGGTGGACGTGGTGGTGGTGGCAGGCAAAGCACAAAATTCAAATGGGCATGTTTGAAATGGCATTGTAAAGGGATGGGGAATATGTATTCCATTATCTTGCTAACTATTTGGCATGAGGGAAGGACCTCCCGAAAGTAGTGAGAGCTCTCCCAAATGTATGATACAGGGCCACCTGAGGTCCCTTACCAAACTCAGGTTTCACGGCACCTGCTAGCATGCTAGCACTCTGCTAATCGTCAGCAAGAGCCGCATAATGACATGGCGGTGGACATGGTGGTGGTGGCAGGCAAAGCCCAAAATTCAAATGGGCATGTTTTATCTGGCATTGTAAAGTGATGGGGAATATGTATTCTACTATCTGGCTATCTGTTTGGCATGAGGGAGGGACCTCCTCCCAAAAGTAGGAGTGAGAGGTCTCCCAAATGTATGATACAGGGCCACCTGAGGGCCCTTACCAAACTCAGATTTCAAGCCACACACTGGCACTCTGCAAATTGTCAGCGAGGGCCGCATAATGACATGGCAGTGGACATGGTGGTGATGGCGGGCAAAGCCCAAAATTCAAATGGGCATGTTTTAGCTGACATTGTAAAGTGATGGGGAGTATGTATTCCACTATCTGGCTATCTGTTTGGCATGAGGGAGGGTCCTCCGAAAGTAGGAGTGAGAGTTCCCAAATGTATGATGCAGGGCCACCTGAGGGCCCTTACCAAGCTCAGGTCTCACGGCACCTGCTGGCACTCTACTACTTGTCAGTGAGGGTCACATAATGACATGGCGGTGGACATGGTGGTTTTAGCGGGCAAAGCCCAAAATTCAAATGGGCATGTTTTATCTGGCATTTTAAAGTGATGGGGAATATGTATTCCACTATCTGTCTAATTATTTAGCATGAGGGAGGGTCATCACAAATGTGGGAGTGAGAGCCCTTACAAATGTTAAATGTTAAAACATAAAGCCAAAAAGCCAAAATGCTCTGTGAGAACATATGATAAAGGGGTGGGATAAATTTTTTTAATTATTTTTATTTTGCGTTATATACATGTAATTATGAAGGAAATAATGCTTCGTAGCATTTTTCCCTTTAAAAAAATTTTGGTTTGGTTTGGTAGGTCATTTTAAAATTCCGTAAAACCGATGCAATAATCTGACAACATTATTCTGAGATAGCATAAGTCAGAAAGGCATGCAGGCATCTTCTCAATGCTTTTCCCATTTAGTTTTAGCTCTTTCCCATCCATTTCAGCTTTGTTCCCAGACCTGTTTGTTGGGTCCAGCAGAAAAATATTTGCCTTTCCCATTGGCTTACATTGGATTCGTTATTCGGTACAAATACACGGATGTTAGAAATTATTGGTGCCGATTTTCCCAAATCTGAATATTTCACTATTCGCTCATCACTGCCTTCAGTTCAAATCATCTATAAGTCAACATCAACTAGGTAGGTAAACCAGCACTTTCAGCATGGTGTTAGAGATTGGAGGAGGAAAAAAGGTAATAGAGAACACTACAAAGATTCATACTTATGCTGGTCAATAATAAAAGAAAACTTAGCTACTCAAATTTTTATTTTTATTTTGGCACTTGAGTGAAATTGACTACTTGTTGTGGGGTTACCCCAGGTTTGCAGCTGATTGTAGGACTCAAAAAAGTACCTTATCAACTTTTCATTGATGGATCCTTCTAAAAATAGTTATTGTATAAATTTGATGGCCACTATGAGGACTATATAATAGTTATTCATGCTAACTAGGAGATCTCTAGGAGAACAAAACCAGCTGGTGAATTTTCCCCCACAGTTTGATGTCTAGATAAAAGGATTTTTACCTTACTTAGTCATTGTTGATTTTTTTCCCACTGTGCCATATTTTAGTGTTTTATTCTCCAAATCTTTCAAGAAAATATGATAGGCACTTGGTTTTAGTGCTACTTATTTAGCATATCTATGGTGACTTGACTTGTAAAGAGGATACATTTCTGTACATAAAAAAAATCTTGATTTTAATTATGTTTATTTATGTGTCTAAATAACAGGTCCTTAACCAGACAAATAGATTAGAAATCCAATTACTGGAAAATTCCATCTCCACCAACAAAGTGGAGAAAGCATTGCTATTACAGAGTCATGAAATCAGTTACTTACGTGAAAAGAACAGGTAAGAATCTATGGTCACAATATTATATTTATTTTGTAAGTATGAAATATATATATTTTAATTACAAGCAACTTTACAAATTTTTGTTCTATAATTATAATCAATGCCTAGGTGTTATGAATTTGAACGCTTCTCCCTGTTTTCTACGGTCAGCATCTCTTTTTGCTGAGTCACAGCAGATACACCTTTTCTTTGGGTGTTTTAGTTCTATTATCTATTTCCCTGTCAGTTTTGGGTAACAGGTGTTTTTCGTTTACTCTGTTTGTCTGCCTTATCATCTTTCGGGTGCCGCTTTATATACAGGTGCTTCTCACAAAATTAGAAATTAAAAGTTCATTTATTTCAGTTCTTAAATACAAAAAGTGAAACTCATATATTACATAGAGTCATTACAAAAAGAGTGATCTATTTCAAGTGTTTATTTCTGTTAATATTGATGATTATGGCTTGCAGCCAATGAAAATCCAAAAGTCATTATCTCAGTAAATTAGAATAATTAACAAAACACGCATGCAAATGCTTCCTAAGCATTTAAAAAGGTCACTTACCCTGTTTCAGTAGCCTCCACAATCATGGGGAAGACTTTCTTAATTGACAGATGTCCAGAAGGCAGTCATTGAAACATTCCACAAGGAGGGTAAGCCACAAAAGGTCACTGCTAAAGAAGCTGGCTGTTCAGAGTGCTGTTTCCAAGAATATTAATGGAAAGTTGAGTAGAAGGAAAACGTGTGGTAGAAAAAGGTGCACAAGCAATTGGGATAACCTCAGCCTTGAAAGGATTGTTAAGAAATGGTCATTCAAAAATTTGGGGGAGATTCACAATGAGTGGACTGCTGCTGGAGTCATTCCTTCAAGAGCCACCACAGACGTATCCAAGACATGGTGTTATGTTTAGGTAGCTGAGGAGAAAAAGCAAAAACGGTAATACACCAGAGAGGCTGGAACCTATTGGATTGCAGTAACCTGAACTAACCACACAACTAGAGGTAGCCGTGGAGCGTTCCTACGTTGATCCTAGATGCCTCGTCACAGCCTGAGAGATAACTACACCTAAAGGCAGAAAGATGAAAGCTATCTGCCCCGGAGCAGATCACCAAAGAAAATAGGAAGCCCCGAAACATATAATGGAGGTTAGACAAGAAGATAGCACGGGCACAGACAGAAAATAGAATGAGCAAACTTTGGGGCCCAATCTGTCTAGACAGAAAAGTACAGGAAAGAATTCTGACTGCAATCCAACAAAAGCCCTAAAAAATACCAGCACTTCTGATTGCCAAAAAAACTGAGATCACACAATCTCTACCACCTAAATCAGATCTCTGGTGTAACAAAACAAAGCCGCAGCCACTGAAAAAACAGGAAAAAGCAAATGAACAAATAACAGTGGCTACAGATAAATTGAGAGGAGCACAGGCCCCAGGAGGGGACCTGGCTCACCTCCACATGGGCTACAAGTGTCGCATTTCTTGTGTCAAGCCACTCATGACCAGTAGACAACGCCAGAAGCGTCTTACCTGGGCCAAGGAGAAAAAGAACTGGACTGTTGCTCAGTGGTGCAAGGTGTTATTTTCTGATGAAAGTAAATTTTGCAAATGTGGCACCCCAGGAGTCCGGTTGCCACAGTGGCATTGCCTCCCTCACAGGGGGTGATGTAATGCCTGGAAGCAAGGAGAGGTCCCCTTAACAGGTAACACCAACATGCAACACTTTTCCTAACTCCAGACTAAAAGGGGGAGCTCTAAACCCTGTTTCAGGGGAGCTTCCCTATAAGTTCTAGCCTGGAGGTGGGATTAGTCAGTGTGTGAGAGAAACTGAGTCTGAGAGGGCCAGAGAAAAGGAGAGAAGTGTAAGAGCTGTGACCAAGCTCACCCCAACTTTGTTGAATTGTGACATCGCCACCATTGCTGAATCACACGGATGCGCGGGTAGAGAGGGGCATGCCGTTGTTGTCGGAACCCAGGAAAAAGAGCACAAAGTGAAACTCAGGCCGCGCTCTGTTGTCAGCGGGCGGAAAAGCAGGAAACCTGACTTGGAGACAGGAAGGAGATCATCTAGCCCGCCGGCGGAGCAGCCGCTGATTACGGTACGAAAAACAGAGCCTGGCTGAGGTTCACTAGGGAGTGGGAAAGAACATGTCAAACCCAGGTGGAGATCCAACGGCGGACACAGCCACAGCCCCCATAGTGCAGCAAGGTCCAGCAGCAGACGCAGCCGCAGCCCCCATAGTGCAGCAAGATCCAGCTGCAGCCACAGCCTCTATAATGCCGCTATCAATGCCGTACATACCGGGAGCAGCCTGGTTACCGCAGTGCTCAGGGGAGTCGCACACCCTTAGCGATTTCAAGGAGAGACTATGTAGTTTGTTCAAAGTGTACCCCCTGTCTAAGAGTGAAAAAGTCAGCATCCTCGTTGGTCAGTTAACTGGCGCGGCCCAGAGGGAAGTAAAGTCCTGGCCGGACACTGTTAAAGGAACTGTCAGGCAAATCTTGGCCAGGCTGAAGGACACCTTTGACACTCGCACTGCAGCAGAGATAAAAATGAGATTCTTCATTACCCAAGGTAATGACTCTTCTGCAGACCTACATCTCCAGGTCCAAGAACTGACAAAAGTGTAGCTGCACTCACTAAAACTGTGCAGTCCATGCAAGTGGCTCCAAAGAAGAAGATCCAGCTGGCCTCCAGTCCAGGTGATGTCCCGTGGTGACAGCAGAGGAGAATCCCACCGACCAGAGACAGAGACAGCGATCGTTACGGCGAGGACCAACAGCCCATCTTTTGCCGCTGCAACAAGGCGGGGCACATCGCAAGATTCTGTAATTTAAACGAGCAACCCCTGGGTTAGAGAGCCAACCCCCAGGAGTAAGACGACCAGGCCCACAAAGCTGGTGAGACAAGTACGTGGTCCTGCCCGTCGTGAGTGATGGCTACCTGATGAACGCCTTACTGGACACCGGCTCCCAGGTGGCAACGATGCCATATGTCTTCTTTAAGTGGTACTGGGCTGATTCAGACATTACTCGCAGACCAGATGAACACCTTGCCATCTTTGCCAGTAATGGTCAGCCCTTGCCTCAGGTGGGGTTTAAAAAGGTGACCCTTAGGTTGGCTGAGTAGAATTACAGTCGCAAGGTTTGATTATAGTTGATATTCACAAATGAGAATGCCATCCTATGATTACTTTAGACACCAATGTAATAGAAAATTGTCTTGTTTTGTTGCAACAGGTAGCCGAGACCACCAGTTCCAGTCAGCAGCGTGTCCTGTTGTGAATGCTATGGATTCTGAGTTGGGGCTCCCTCTGGTGGCTGTTGATATTAAGGAAGCTATCTTGACTAGCAGAGGCCCTTCAGCTGAGGACCCTGCTGCGGACGATCTGGGTGGGATGACTGAGGAGATTTAAAGGAGTAACTTTCCCATGATCCTCACCGGTGATTAGTTTTCTCTTCCTGGTCCAGTTTGGAAGTCAGCTGCTGCGGGCTCCTGTAACTTTCAGATAAGCTATTTTCTGCTCATTTCTGTCGTTTTGTTTTCTTTTGTTTTTCTGCCTTCTGAGTGAGGTCAGCTGGGTCCCCCTGCTGGGGCCTGCGCTGGTCTTTGTTTCTCAGTTATCTCTGTTCATTTGTTTAATCCCTGTTATTTCAGTGGCTGCTGGGTAGCTACCTGTTCACACCAGAGTTCTGACATAGCGGGGAGAGATTGTGTGGTCTCAGTATTTTTTGGAATCAGAAGTGTTGGAATTTTTCTTAGGGTTTTGCTTGATTGCAGAAATTATTCTTTTCTGTCCTGTCCTATATAGACAGTTCTGGGCCCCAGCGTTTGCTTACTCTATTTTCTGCCTGCGTTTGTATTTCATCTTGTCTCACCACCAATATATGTGTGGGGGCTACCTATTCCTTTGGGGCGCTACTCCGGGGCAGTTAGTTTTCCCCTTTCTATCTCTAGGCTTAGCTAACTCTCCGGCTGTGTTGAGGCGTCTAGGTCAACGTAGGTACATCCCACGGCTGCTTCTAGTTGTGCGGTTAGTTTAGGGTTCTGCAATCCATTAGTTACCAACCTCTCTGGGTGACTGACTGCCTCAGCTATTTTTGTTACTGTCCTCCTCGGCTACCATATCATAACAGTGTCCTGCAAAAGGAGATCAAGGCCCTGATGCAGAGACAACAGGTAGAGCTGTCTGGTGTAGAAGTCGGCAGTGTCAGAGTGAGTGATCCATTCCCCATTACAGCACCCTCTAGGAGTGAAATGTTAATTTGGTGTCAGGCAGCAATAGGCCTCAGGGGTCAAGATTACCAGGCCCTGGTAGAGCCCGTGTAATCTGGTAGTAGGCCCACCATCCTGACAGCCAGAGGGGTAGTCGATGTCCGCAAGGGGAGGGTACCAATACGCATCTTGAATTGTGGGGAAAAAGAAGTCCATTTACCCCGATATGCCACTCTTGCTAAGCTGTTCATTATCAGTAACAATGTAATAGAGACAGCAGAACCCTTGCTTCTGTTCGATCAGGTGAAAGACAATGGCTCTGAGGGGCAGCTGGAGGATTGGTGTCAGCATCTACACATAGGCACTGACTCCACCCCTTCGCACCAAAAGCATGGGGCTTATCGGGTGGCTGGAGAGTATGAGCGAGTCTTCAGCAAACACCCTCTAGACTTTGGGCAGGCAAAAGGGGTCCAATATCATATCCCCACCAGAGATCATCCACCCATTAAAGAGAGGTACCGGCTTGTACCTCCAGCACACTATCAATGTGCCAAGAGTATGTTACGGGAGATGAAGGAGGCTGGGGTAATCAGAGACAGTTGTAGCCCCTGGGCAGCTCCATTAGTCCTCGTTAGAAAGAAAGATGGTACTATGAGAATGTGTGTTGACTACAGGCGGATTAACAGCATTACACACAAGGACGCCTACCCATTACCTAGAGTTGAGGTATCACTAGCTGCACTGAGATCCGCTAACTATTTCTCTACTTTAGATCTCACCAGTGGGTATTGGCAGTTTCCCGTGGCAGAAGCAGACAAAGAAAAGACAGCATTTTACGACACCAATGGGACTCAGCGAGTTCAACTACATGCCCTTCGGGGTCTGCAGTGCACCGGTGACGTTCCAGTGGTTAATGGAATCCTGCCTAGGACATAAAAACTTTGAAACCATTTTGCTGTACCTGGATAACATCATCGTCTTCTCCAAAACCTATGAAGACCACTTGAAGCACCTGGCTGAGGTGTTCGAAGCCCTGTCCAACTTTCGCTTGAAAGTGAAGTCATCCAAGTGTCATCTTTTGAAGCCCAAGGTGCAATACCTAGGCCATATGGTAAGCGCGGAAGGCGTGGCACCAGACCCAGACAAAGTCACCGTTATCCGGGACTGGTCCAGGCCCAGCAACATTCATGAAATACGGCAGTTTCTTGGACTGGTGGGCTACTACCGGAGATTCATCAAGAGCTTCACTAAAATAACCGCACCCCTGCAAGACCTTCTAGTGGACTAATCCAAGAAGGCCAAAAACAAGAGTCCTCTGCTTGAGTGGAACAACAGGCTCGAAGAATCCTTCACTCGGTTGAAGTTGGCACTCACTGGTGATGAGGTCCTGGCCTATCCTGACTATGACCAACCATTTGTACTTTACACAGATGCCAGCAATGTGGGATTAGGAGCAGTGCTGTCGCAAGTGCAGAAAGGCAGAGAGAGAGTGATTGGCTACACCAGCAGAAAGCTTTGTCCAACTGAAAGGAACCCCGCCAGCTACAGTTCCTTTAAACTGGAGCTCCTCGCCATAGTCTGAGCGGTAACGGAGCACTTCAAGCAGTACCTGGCTTCAGCGAAGTTTACCATCTACACGGACAATAATCCACTGACCCACCTTGAAACAGCAAAGCTGGGTGCGCTGGATGGCCCGGCTGTCCAACTACGTTTACCATCAAGTAGCGAGTGGGGCATAAGAACGCTAATGCTGATGCGCTGTCCAGGAAGCCCAATTCACCAGATGGGGGAGAAGATCCAGAAGAACTCAAAGAAATACAGCGAAGACAGCAGCCAAAGCATTTCAAGAATATTTTTGTCGACCACACGGTTAACCTGAACAGGTGCTCACCGACCAAGGCCCAGCCTTTGAGGCAGAAGTGTTCCAGGAGTTCTGTAACCCGTACGGCTGCAAGAAAATCAGGATGACGCCGTACCATCTGCAGACAAATGGCTTGTGCGAGAAAATGAACCAGGGGGTAATTGACCTGTTGAAGATCTTGCCCCTGGAAGAGCGAAACCTGTGGCTAGAAAAGTTGCCAGATCTGATAGATTTATACAACCACATTCCGGTGACCTCCACCAACTGTTCATAGGCCTGCCTGATGAGGGCAAGACCTGGCAAGTTACCCATTGACTTGGACATGGGAGTCTTAACACCTGAAGCGACATCACCAGATACAGACTGGAATACAGAGCGGCAGCAACAATACCGCAAGGTGCAAGAATGTGTGGAGAAAAGTTTGTCCCAGGCAAGACAGAAGCAGGAAAGAAATTATAACCAGCACGCCCCTGCAGTTCCCTTGTCACCTAGAGAACAGGTACTCAAAAGGAAGAGATGAGTTCACAAATTAGATGATCAGTGGGAGGCTGAGCCATACACAGGTTTACCTTCTGACTTTTATAACACCAAGGTGTGTCTCATCAGTAAAGATGGAGGAGAAACCTCAGTGGCAGTGTCCAGGGATCATTTGAAGCCGTGCCCTAACCAATTAAAGGAAAGGATTGAAGACCAAAACATTCCTCAGCCAGTGAAAGAAGTAGAGGAAAAGATCAGCACAGTACTCGGCGAGTTCCCTCCAAATTTAACAAGAGTGAACCAGGTTATAGTAGCGCCCGTCTTGATCTTTTCCCAACCAGTAGTGCCAGAAGGAGATACAACTCAAGACCAGCCTGAAGACTAGCGGGCTCAAGCAGCAGATGCCACACCAGGAGAGGAGCAAGAAAATTTAACCCCTGCCAGGGCGAATCTGTCATGCCCATAGTGAGCATCAATGGTCGTAGAAAATCAGGTATACCAGTGCTACATAGAGTCACCCGTAGCGTAGCTGAAAAAGAGCGCACTACACTAGTGGTAGCAAGCACGGTGAATCCGGTTAGGTCACTACCAGTACCAGTGCTACGAAGATCTACCCGTAGTACCCTAGGTCAAACCCCAGTAAGGTTCCGTATGTAAGTAAATTGCGCAAGAAAAGATGTGTAAATATGTAATGTAAATACGTAACTTTCAAGCATACTGTATGAGCCTACAGAGAATAAGTGTATGAACTTTTGAATATTCATAATAACCTGTTGATGGACAATTGGGCCACAGGACTACAGGCCCTCATTTGTATATAGTTACCAACATGGCTCAGGAAGGAACAATGGACCATGACGCATGGACTAGTCGTCACCAGAACTATTTTTGAGCTTTGGGTTTTTGTAATTTTCATTTTTTGAAATCTTGTAACAGTTATGATTGTTCACATGTTAATATGTTTTTGTTTCCTCAGTCCGGGAGTACTGAATTTCACTTGGGGGGAAGGTGGCACCCCAGAAGTCCGGTTGCCACAGTGGCATTGCCTCCCTCACAGGGGGTGATTTCATACCTGTGTAAGGGGCACAAGGAGGTGTCCGTAAATATGATACTGTTATGTCTAATGTTGTGTATATTTATGGTATGTTAATGCTATGTTTAACTACTGTTATAGTTGTAGGTAAAGCGTAGTACTCCAGTTAGGCCACTAGACGGGGGTGGAGTGCATACTCAGCCTGTAAATAGTTAAAGTAGGAGGGGCTAACTGTGGTTAAGTTGGGGAGCATCCAACATTTTAGTCAGTTGGGCAGGAGCGCCCTGACAGGGCAGTTAGCTCCGTAACGTTAAAGACTCGGGCCCAGCCATTCAGGGTCTGAGGGCCACAGATGACAACACTGCAGGACACAGCAGCGTAGTTCACAGCCACACAGATCACAGCAGTGCAGAACATAGCCGTGCAGATATCTACACTACAGATGGTAGTGAGACAGTTGGCAGTGATACGGCAGCACAGATTGCTCATTTTGAGACAGCTTGCTACGTGGGCAGACGCCTGTTTGTCTGGGGCGAAACAGACAGAGGAACTCCCAAAAGTGGTGAAGCTGTACAGGAGTATGCTGTGATGCTGAACGGGACAGGACGTCCCGGGAATATTTTACAAGATGCTAGTGAGAAAATACGGAAAGAGAAGAAGACAAATTGTGAGTTATTTGAATTGCACGCTGTAACTGTACTGAACGGACTGAGAACACAAATAAGTAAAGTTGATTGTTCAAAGTTGGAATTGGACTGTGTGTCTGTTTATGTCAGAAGAGTGGAGAAAAATGCGCTGTCACCTGGAGAAGGCCCTGAGGGTGAGAAAAATGGAGCTGCAGGTATGCTGACAGAAAACTGTCATGTCTATGTGAGGGGAAGCCAGGACACTGTTGCCCCGGAGTCCTCGGCCATGATTACAGTCCTGGCTGACCCTTACACCTAGAAGAAAGGAGGGGTCCCCTTAACAGGTAACACCAACATGCAACACTTTTCCTAACTCCAGACCAGAATGGGGAGCTCCAAACCTGGTTTCAGGGGAGCTTCCCTATAAGTTCTGGCCTGGAGGCGGGGTTAGTCAGTGTGTGAGAGAAACTGAGTCTGAGTGGGTCAGAGAAAAGGACAGAAGTGTAAGAGCTGTGACCAAGCTCACCCCACTGCAGAGCGCTAAGAACCGGACACCGGAGTCCGTGGCTGCAGGGTACTATGGTCCCAGCAGCTAAATACCGAGGGCAGGGGACTTCAGGTCTCCTGACCCCATATACACCTGAAGGCACAGCAGCTGACCAGAGCCTGGAGCTGCCACGAAGGAGCAACACCTTTAATAAGCTCAAGCTGACTGTCATACGGGCAAGCACTGAGGAACAATAACGAACAGAGGACTGAGCATAGCTTTAGGCAGCAAGGACCTCAGAGAGAGCAGCGCAGAAAGGAGGCCTCCTACCCACCTGACTTAGTGGATCCTAAGTTGCTTCAGGCTGCCAGGACCTCCATTGTCATCTGTAACCAGTGCTCTGGTCTGCACCTCAATACATCCAGTAAAGGTAAAGGAAACTACAATCCCGCTGTGACCTCAGATTTATTTACTGCATCATCTGCCCTGCACTACAACCACCATCATCTCTTACACATACAGCTGCCCTGGGGCCTAGCTCTATCTGTGGAGCACTGTAACAACTCTGCTGCATCACCAACAGCCCCAGCGGACTCTGAAGCAGTGTCGGCTAACACCTTTATTGCCGAATACCACGGGTGGCGTCACAAACTATTTCCCTTTTTCGCCTTTTATTTTACATCATCATTTTGATTGGACACCCAGGGCCATGGACTGGATCACTGCTGCCGTGACACTTTCCCTTTAAGAACTGCCGAATACCGAGTACCCCACGGCCCTTGGGGGCGCTCCACATTTCATTTGGAAATCAAGGTCCCAGAGTCTGGAGGAAGAGTGAAGAGGCACATAATGCAAGCCGCTTGAGGTCTAGTGTGAAGTTTCCACAATCAGTGATGGTTTAGGGAGCCATGTCATCTGCATGTGTAGGTCCACTGTGTTTTATGAAGACCCAAGTCAGTGCAGCAGTCTACCAGGAAATTTTAGAGCACTTCATGCTTCCCTCTGCCAACAAGCTTTTTAGAGATGGAAATGTTATTCTTCAGCAGGACTTTTCATGTCTCCACACTGCCAAAAGCACCAATACCTGGCTTAAAAACAACAGTATCACTGTGCTTGATTGGCCAGCAATCTCGCCAGACCTTAACCCCATAGAGAATCTGTAAGGTATTGTCAAGAGGAAGATGAGAGACACCAGACAAAACAATGCAGACAAGCTGAAGGCTGCTATCAAAGCAACCTGGGCTTCCATAACACCTCAGCAGTGCCACAGGCTGATCACCTCCATGCCACGCCGCATTGATGCAGTAATTTATGCAAAAGGAGCCCCAACCAAGTATTGAGTATATTTACTGAACATACATTTCAGTAGGCCAACATTTCGGATTTTAAAATCATTTTTCAAGCTGGTGTTATAAAGTATTCTAATTTACTGAGATAATGACTTTTGTGTTTTCATTGGCTGTAAGCCATAATCATCAACATTAACAGAAATAAACACTTGAAATAGATCACTCTGTTTGTAATTATTCTATGTAATACTTGTATATGAGTTTCACTTTTTGTATTGAAGAACTGAAATAAGTTAATTTTTTGATGATATTCTAATTCTGTGAGAAGCACCTGTACCTTCCCTTGCTTGTTTTCTGCTGGTGAAAGTCTTTGTTGAATTCATTCACTTTGCTATAGTTTAAATTGGTTGCAATTGTTTTGTGTGCTATTCCTTAGGGAATTGCTACTGTAGTGATAATAAGAGCTGCTACGTACGTACAGGGTAAGCACCATCGAATGAGGGCACCATGGCGTTATCTTAAGGTGCCAACCTCTGCAGTCAGGCAGGGACAGATCAGGGTCAGAGAACAACTTCTCCTAGTCTGAAAAGGGTCCTGTCAGGATCAGGTATTTTTCTCCCTGGTTTGTACGCTACCTGTGTGAATGTGCTTTAGCAGTCATAACGCTAGGTTACTGGATACTGCTGCAGTCTATTGGAGGTGGTTGGTCTCTTGCATAAGGAGTGCAGCACTTACAAGACCTGTGCTATACAATTGAACAAATCACTGAATCTGGACAGCTTCAGTACCCTTCACTCCTCTGATGCTGCAGAGGCAAAGCCACCTCTGCTTGTATCATGGGACAGTGTGCAGTTCAGGCCAGTGGTGCAGCCATGCCACTGATCCAAACTGTCAATCATTAGGAGGATCAGCATCCCCAGCATGCAGAAAACTGGGATATAGGATATTGGTTAGCTCCTAAAGATAGAAGATGAGACAACGCATTTAGTATTTTTGACAAAAATCATATACTATATTGACATCAGTCAAGGATGGACAATAAATTATGGTCTAATTATTATCTTAATCATTCTATTTGGTTAAGTACTGTATATCCATATTAAAAATGGCCTACTGCTTCTAACCCGTACATATTTCACCATATTGTAGACTAAAGAACAATGTTAATGGTTATTATTAGAGATGAGCGAATTTGTTTGGAAAACATTCGCCAATCTCAAATTCGGCACGAACGCAGCACATTCAGATTCTTGTTTGGATTCCCAAGCTTTTTCCCTAAAAATTGACACAATTCGGCAAAAGTTCAATTAATCATTGACTTCACTATAGGCTCTTTCAGACATCAGTGGTTCCGGTAGCAGCACGGGCCGCAAAACATCCCACACATGTGCACCCTGATGACACATGCCTGGGAATCAGTGGTACTGTTAACGCTGTTCCCCGACGCCGGGTGTTGAAGATGGCTCTCATCATTCTCCCCTACTCATGATGCGATCAGCGCTAGCAGGGGACAATGTTGTGAGTTGTATTCAACTGTTAACAGCGAGAGCAGGCGGTGGCTGATGGGACTACTCCTATCAGTCTACACCTGCTGCCACTAATAACATTGAGAGCTGGCGCAGTCTGATGGGGGTATTCATCAGGCGCTTCCTGCGCTATAATTAAATACATTTTTCAAAAAATGACTTGGGGTTCCACTGTATTTTTGATAACCAGCCAGGCTGCAACCCTCAGCTGTCAATTTCATCAAGGCTGGTTATCAAGAGTAGAGGGGTCCTCATGTCATATTTTTTAATTATTTAAAGCTAAAGCAGACAGCTGGGGGCTGGTATTCTCAGGCTTGTAAGGGGCCATGGATATTGGCCCCCCCCAGCCTAAAAATAGCAGTCCACAGCCACCCCAAAAAAAGGCACATCTATTAGACGCCTCTCAATTACTAATCCTATAGTTATATCGTAAAAACACACAGCCAAAATAAAGTCCTTTATTTAGCATAAAAACAAAACAAACTTTTTGTTTTTTTATGTAAAAATAACAAACATTGTTATACTCACCTAACGCCATTTTCATTGAAGCCCTCGTCTCCTGTAATAAAATAAAAATAAATAACAACCATATCCCTCACCTGTCTGTTGTTCTGTCCCACGCCATAATCCATGTCTCAGTGACTAGCAGTTATGTTATCGATGTTTCTGCCTGTCACTGAGGCTGCATTCCCAGACGGACTACTGAAATGCGGTGACCTCGGTGAGATCACCACTAGCACAGTGAGAAAAAGTCTCACAGTGCAGCACTGACAACCAGCCTTGCTGACTCTGACAGCTGAGGGTTGCAGCCCACTACTGTCAGTTTTGCCTGGCTGGTTATCAAAAATACAGGGAACCTACGTCAATATTTTTTTAAAATTATTTATTTATATTATAATTGATGGGTCAATTGATGCCACTTTTTCTGGTGTCTGCCCCTATTTTAAGCAGTTTTGGCAGTTTTTTGGACCCCCTGAAGGTGTTGTCGGAGCATTTGCTTTTGCCTCTCATCGAATTCAATGGGGTTCAGGTATGTTCGCGAACATTGGGACATTCACCAAGTCTAACCAAACCTTGAAGGGTTCGTTTATCTCTAGTTATTATACCTTGATGAGGATGCCTGACTCCACATAGTGAATTAGTTAACAACAGAACTTAGCAGAATGGACAATCTCCTGGGCGCAATTCTACCATTGAGATAAGCTTTTCAACTGTGTGCCATGGGTGTTCCATTAGACTCCTGTGCGTACTTCATCCATCACAACTACCAGTCCTTTATGTAGTCAAATGACAAAAAACATAGTTATATAAATAACAGAAAACTGACTGAAACATCAACATGTTCCAGTCAGTTTTTCTGTTATTTACATGCTAAGCTTTCTGACTGAGCACTCCGCCCTTCATCATGTGGTGACTTTAATTACATCTAAATCACATCAGGTTCTGACCAACCCATAAATGTAGGCTTTACCAAAAGAGGTGTTTTTATTCACCCATGCATTCAGATATTAGCCATAGGTAAGTGTTCACACTGGGCAGGTAGGTCATCAGATTCATGAGACCACCTTCTGGATGGTTGATGTTCCCGCACTATTTGGCCAAATTTTTTGCTAAGCGTCTCATATATTTTTCCTGAATTTCAAAAGCCATTTTGCTATTCATACTCCATGCATTTCACATTTTTATACAACATAGTTATACCATTTAGTAATGAGTCTCAGGTAGATTATTGTATAATACATATATTCACAATACAATCTCTGTATTTTCAGTTTTCTAGAGAATAAAGTTTTGCAGATGGAGGAGAAACACCAAGAGGAAATAGAAGTCTTGAGAGCTGAGAAACTTCATGTAGATGAGTTACTTTCCAAGCAGAGTAAACTCATTGGTGAACTTGGAGAACAACTCAATGAAGCAATGCAGAACAACAGCATGCTGCAGAGACAGCAGGCATACATCATGGAGACTGTGGGACAACTTACCAACCTGATTTCACAATACAACCGTTAGTAAAACAAATATAATTTACTAGCTATGAACCCATTCTACGCCTGTATGGCAAGCATTTTTATTGGTATATGGTCTCCCATCCTGGTA